>JAHLWY010001482.1:0-19530 GCA_020002185.1 Paraescarpia echinospica | reverse complement strand
GTTGTAGAAAAACTTCTAGCCTTACTCTGGCAGAATAAAACTGGCAGAAAATATTTCTTTTAGATCATAGCAACCATGGCATGATTTATTTTTATGTAATTTTTTTTAATTTAAACATCTATAAATCTGTTATCACATTACATGTTTAATTGTTTTGATCTATTGATCTCTGCATTGATCAATTTGAAGTATTTATGTTTGTCAAACAATAATTTTTTATAGTTTATATTATTTTTAGATTTTATGCAACAATGCAATATGTCCCAGAACAATAATTTGGAACTTGTACTATATTTATTATTAAAATAGGACATCATCGTTTTTGAAAATGTAAATATTTTGTTTGAAGTTTCATACTTTATGTACTGTTGAAAATGTTTGGATCAGCAATAGAATTGTAGATTTTAGGAAATGTATATGTTACATTTGAATTTACACATTGTCATGTGTTACAATGTTTCAGACAATTCCTCTCATAATGGATGGTAAGGATGTGCTTCCTATGGCGAGGACTGGAAACGGCAAGATGGCAGCGTTCCCCATCCCGATGTTTGAGCGACTGCGTACACATGTGCCCTCTGGTGTGCATTCATTGATTATGTCACCAATGCAAGAACTAGCCCTGCAGACACTCAAGTTCACGAAGGAGGTAGGTCATCATGCTATGTGAAGTGATAGATCAATCAGCACATGATTTGTACCAGCTTCAACCCGTAGGCAGTATTGTGAACCCATGCATCTAAATGACGACTACTGTCATGCATTAAAGAAGACAATTTCACACATTCACCGCTTCATGTGTGGTGGCATCGCAGCACACCAGACTGTCTTAACAATGTGTCTACTATTGCACTGTGAAGACGAACGGAAAAAGTAAAATCATTGCTTCATTACACTCACTGTACATCTGTGAAGATATGATACCTATGTCTAACTACAATAAAACAGTAATGTGTCAATTATTTTTACAGTCCTGTTTTCATGCTTCCATCTTAGTGGAAAAGGGGGCAGCAGTTTTCTCAAAGAACCTACTGCGATCTGTTGACAGTGGGACAGGCTGCATCTATTTAAATTAGATTTGCAGGGGGGACTCACAGAGAAGCCTGAAACTGGAGGCATAGATAAAGACAGCACAAATAAATCAGCAAAGAACAGTCTGGAAAACTCTTCTGAAGCTGGATATAAATGTGTTTGTTTAAATACAAAGAGTATAGTAAACAAAAGAAATGAACTAAACATTATGGTAGAAGATACATAATAGGAATCATGGACCACCACAGATATATCGGATACCGAATTGGGACTGACAGGATATGTAATGTTTAGGAAAGATAGAATAGGAAGAAAGGGAGGTGGAGTTATTTTATATATTAAAGAATCTATCCAGGCTTATGAAATAAAATTAGAAAGAGGAGCAGATTGCGAAGAAGCTGTATGGTGTAACATAGTTACAGGAAACTCAACGTTAACAGTTGGGTTAGTTTATCGAAGTCCAAACATAAGCACAGAAGAAAATAAAAAACACTGTAAGGGAATTAAGCAAACGGGACTGTATTACTGTGGGGATTTTAACCATGGGCATATTCAATGGAAATCTGTACAGAGTATGGGGAGTGAGGATCACAAGTTTTTAGTTTTAGTACGAGATACTTTCCTTTCTCAACATGTGCTATAACCAACCAGAGCTAGACATAGTTTTGTCCTCACAGAATGAATTAGTTGACAATGTCAATATATGTGAGCCACTGTGGAGTAGTGATCACAACCAGATACATTTTAGTATCAAAGTAAAATGAGAAAGGAATAGTAAAAAGCAGTACAGGAGAAATATCCACAAATGAAGGTATAAGGACATGAAGAAATATTTAGCAAAGATAGACTGGAATAACACACTTAAAAATAAGACAGCAACAGAATGCTGGAATATCTTAAAGAGGGAAATTAAGTGCATAGTCGATAAATTTGTACCGTTCAAAAAACAAGGGAAACGGTCCAAAAAGAAACACATCAAAGGAAGCTGATCCCAACAAGCACTTAACCAAGCTACAGCAGACATTATAAATTCAAAGAGAAGCTATGAACATAAATTAGCTTCTAATATAAAACATGACAGCAACAGTTTTTATGCGTATGTTCGAAGCAAACAGAAAGTTCAGGATAAGGTCGGTCCTCTAGATGATATTGTAAGAAATATAATATCAGAGGTATTCTTAATGGCAGAAGACCTGAATGAGTATTTTAGTTCAGTGTTTACCAGGGAAGATATTAGTTCACTGCCAGTGCCAGAGGCTAAGTTCAGGGGAGCAGATTCAGACTATTTATTACAGTTAATTGTAATCCCGGAAATGGTAGCTAAGAAAATAAGGGATAATAAATCACCTGTAGTGGATGGGATTCCGCCCAAACTACTATTGGAAATTGTAGAACAAATTAGCGTACCGCTTGCTGTAGTTTTCAATTTGTCATTAGAAGAGGGAGTGGTTCCTTTAGAATGGAAAGAGGCAAACATTATATCGTTATTTAAAAATGGTTTGAGAAACAAGTCAGACAAATATAGACCAGTGAGTTTAACATCAGTGATTTGCAAACTTTTAGAAAGACTAATTAAAGATCACATGGTGGATTTTCTTGTTAAACATAACTGGATGAACCCATCTCAACATGGTTTTTAAAAGCGAGGTCATGCTTAACAAATATGTTGTATTTTGGAAGACATCACTGAGTGGGTAGATGAGGGACCACCAGTAGATATCATCTACTTAGATTTTCAAAAAACTTTTGACAAAGTACCACATCAAAGATTACTGCTTAAACTAAAGGCCCATGGCATAGGAAATGGTATAATCAAATGGGTAGAAAAATGGCTGATTGACAGAAGACAACGTGTACTAGAATATACAATGGCGGGTTTGGATGATGAAATAACAAGCAAGGTGTTGAAATTTGCAGATGATACAAAAGTGTTTAGAAGGATTAAAAGTGATGGAGATAGACAACATTTACAAGATGATCTTGACAAGTTGATCAAATGGTCTGAAAAGTGGCAAATGCTGTTCAATTTGGGGAAATGTAAATGCCTCCACACAGGTCATGGGAATGAAGAGGTAAAATATAAAATGGGGGGTACTGTTCTAAGTACTACTGTAAAAGAAAAGGACTTGGGGTTAACCATTAGTGCTGATATGAAGGTTTCAGAGCAGTGTGGAATTGCAGCTTCAAAGGGATATCAAATCCTTGGATTAATTAGGCAAAATATAGCAAATAAGGAAAAAGAACTAATAATACCGCTGTACAAAACAATAGTGAGGCCTCATTTAGAATATTGTATACAAGCGTGGAGGCCATATCACAAGAAGGACATAGATATACTAAAAAGAGTACAGAGGAAAGCGACTAAAATGATACCAAAACTGAGGGATCTTAGTTATGAAATTTGCCTAAAAGAATGTGGTTTAACAACACTAGAGACCAGGATATTGAGAGGAGATCAGATAGAAGTGTTTAACATACTTAATGGTTATGAGAATATTGATAGAAATATTTTTTTCTCAGTTAAGGAAGATAGAAGGACTAGAGGACATGAAGTTACATTAGCAAAGGAGCAGTATAGATTATATATAAGAAAGTTCTCATTTTTATAAAGGACTGTAAATGAATGGAACAGATTATCTGCTGATAGTGTGGATGGTAGTAGCGTGAATATGTTTAAAAACAAAATCGACACATACCTCAGGAGGGCTGGTTACACATAGATAAAAGAGTTGGGCTCTCGATAAGCCAAAGGGCTTCCTTGTCCACCTCCCACCTAGAGTTATTTCTCTGGGTGGCAATCTTGTTAAATCTTGTTAAATCATACAGCTTAGTAGGTTGATGTCTGATTCTATAGGAATACATTACCAGTTGTATGGTTCACAGCTGTGGGGTGTACCATCTAGCCACTGTAAGAGTGCAATGAGTTTTGATTCACAGCTGTGGGGTGTATTATCTAGCCACTGTAAGAGTGCAATGAGTTTTCATTCACAGCTGTGGGGTGTATTATCTAGCCACTGTAAGAGTGCAATGAGTTTTGATTCACAGCTGTGGGGTGTATTATCTCGCCACTGTAAGAGTGCAATGAGTTTTGATTCACAGCTGTGGGGTGTATTATCATGCCACTGTAAGAGTGCAATGAGTTTTGATTCACAGCTGTGGGGTGTATTATCTAGCCACTGTAAGAGTGCAATGAGTTTTCATTCACAGCTGTGGGGTGTATTATCTAGCCACTGTAAGAGTGCAATGAGTTTTCATTCACAGCTGTGGGGTGTATTATCTAGCCACTGTAAGAGTGCAATGAGTTTTGATTCACAGCTGTGGGGTGTATTATCTAGCCACTGTAAGAGTGCAATGAGTTTTCATTTGCAGCTTGGAAGGTTCACTCAAATCTGCTGTCATTCTCGGTGGAGATAGGTGAGATCTACACTCCTCTCTTCCAGTCTTATTATACAGTCAAACTTTGCTTTATGGTTACCTCACTAATGCAGCCACCTCACAATTAAGATCATCACAAGACAGTCCCAAATTATTGCTGTGAGAGTAAAGTATAGGAAATGAAGATGGAGGGGGGCAGTGCACATACAGCATTCTAACAATATGACATTCACAATTTCTGCAGCGTCTACTTGAACTGCAAAACTGACTGTCTGTGCGAGCACAACGAGAGAAGACCTACACCATCCTATCCAACACACGCGACAGGACACAACCTGCCTGCCTGCCCGCCCGCCCGCCCGCCCGCCCGCCCGCCCGCCCGCCCGCCCACCCGCCCACCTGCCTGCCTCATATGTGTGAATATGGCCTAACTCATATATACATGACTGCAAATGCACCCCAGTGACCAGTGACTATGGTGATAATTTGGAAAAGTTCACTCTACGTTTATTCCCCAAAAAAGTAAGTTCTCACCTATTTTTTGTTTTAATTCTACCATGCATGCTGGGTAAGCGCCATGACGAGAACATTTGCCAAAATTACTGCAATGTATTCTCTCATTGTTCACACTGTGTGGCTCAAGGCTGACATGATCGACTGTTACACAGTGCATAGTAGGGTGTATGTGACAGTGGGTCCATAGGAGGGTGTATGTGACAGTGGGTGCATAGGAGGGTGTATGTGACAGTGGGCGCATAGGAGGGTTTATGTGACAGTGGGTGCATAGTAGGGTGTATGTGACAGTGGGCCCATAGGAGGGTATATGTGACAGTGGGTGCATAGTAGGGTGCATGTGACAGTGGGCGCATAGGAGGGTTTATGTGACAGTGGGTGCATAGTAGGGTGTATGTGACAGTGGGCCCATAGGAGGGTATATGTGCAGTGGGTGGCGCATAAGAGGGTGTATGTGACAATGGGCGTGTAGTAGGGTGTATGTGACAGTGGGCCCATAGGAGGGTGTATGTGACAGTGGGTGCATAGGAAGGTGTATGTAACAGTGGGCCTATAGGAGGGTGTATGTGACAGTGAGCCCATAGGATGGTGTATGTGACAGTGGGCCCATTGGAGTGTGTATGTGACAGTGGGTGCATAGTAGGGTGTATGTGACAGTGGGCGCGTAGGAGGGTGTATGTGACAGTGGGTGCATTGTAGGGTGTATGTGACAATGCGTGCATAGTAGGGTTATGTGACAGTGGGCACATAGCAGGGTGTATGTGACAGTGTCTGCATAGGAGGGTGTGTCTGATAGTGTCTGCATAGGAGTGTGTAAGTGACAGTGGGTGCATATTAGGGTGTATGTGACAGTGGGCCCATAGGAGGGTGTATGTGACAGTGGGTGCATAGGAGGGTGTATGTGACAGTTGGTGCGTAGGAGGGTGTATGTGACAGTGGGCGCATAGGAGGGTGTATGTGACAGTGGGCCCATAGGAGGGTGTATGTGACAGTGGGTGCATAGTATGGTGTTTGTGACAGTTGGCGCATTGGAAGGTGTATGTAACAGTGGGCCGATAGGAGTGTGTATGTGACAGTGGGTGCATAGGAGGGTGTATGTGACAGTGGGCGTGTAGGAGGGTGTATGTGACAGTCAGCCCATAGGAGGGTGTATGTGACAGTAGGTAGATAGGAGGGTGTATGTGACAGTAGGTAGATAGGAGGGTGTATGTGACAGTTGGCGCATAGGAGGGTGTATGTGACAGTGGGCCTATAGGAGGCTTTATGTGACAGTGGATTCATAGTAGGGTGTATGTGACAGTTTGTGTATATTAGGGTGTATGTGACACTGGGGCCATAGGAAGGTGTATGTGACAATGGGCCCATAGGAGGGTGTATGTGATAGTGGGCCCATAGGAGGGTGTATGTGTCAGTGAGCCCATAGGAGTGTGTATGTGACAGTGGGCCCATAGGAGAGGTGTATGTGACAGTGGGTGCATAGCAGTGTTTCCCCTGGTATATAACAAGCGAGGCGGGCCGCCTGGCCGTTTTCTATGCCACCTCGCCCAAAATGTGCTGAAATTGCTGCCTCGTAGCTACTTCATACGCCCATTTTTTTTCGTTCTATCACGGTATACTCAACGTTGGCGAGCGGCGCGTAATGACACCACAAAGTCACTTTTATTCCTGCAAAATCGCAGATTTGTAGTAACATTGTTTAGCCATCATTGGACAACGTGAAAGATATCACTTGTCAGTTGTCCAATCACTGAATATTCCTGTGGGATCCCCGGTGTCTCCAATGGTGACACCTTGCGGAGTTTCGACATACTAGAAATCTAGACATTCATGTAAAATGGCGCCCAAACGGTAACTTGTGTTTTGGTTTATGACGGTGGTGGGAGTGAAAACCGTGCAGGCTGATGGCACTACGTCACTTGTGTTGAATCCGGACTCTTTCGAAGCCCAAATAAAAACCGTGCATCCTAATCCTAATCACTAGTCGGCATATGTATCATTTCCAGTACATCTGTATGACTTCCACATCATTTGTTTCTACTTAATTTTTCTAATGGCTTCTTTCGATAAGTGTTTCTTTTTGGACCGTTTTCCTTGTTTTTTGAAGGGTACAAATTTATCGACTATGCACTTAATTTCACTCTTTAATACATTCCAGCATTCTATTGCCGTCTTATTTTTCAGTGTGTTATTCCAGTCTATCTTTGCTAAATATTTCCTCATGTCCTTATAACTTCCTTTGTGGAAATGTCTCCTATACTGCTTTTTACTATTCCTTTCTGATTTTACTTTGATGGTAAAATGTATCTGGTGTTACTTCCACTCGCTATCCCCTCACCCTCAGTGTATGTATGATGACATGTGTTAATTCCACTCGCTATCCCCTCACCCTCAGTGTATGTATGATGACGTGTTAATTCCACTCGGTATCCCCTCACCCCAGTGTATGTATGATGACATGTGTTAATTCCACTCGCTATCCACTCACCCTCAGTGTATGTATGATGACATGTGTTAATTCCACTTGCTATCCCCTCACCCTCAGTGTATGTATGATGACATGTGTTAATTCCACTCGCTATCCCCTCACCCTCAGTGTATGTATGATGACATGTGTTAATTCCACTCGCTATCCCCTCACCCTCAGTGTATGTATGATGACATGTGTTACTTCCACTCGGTACCCCCTCACCCCCAGTGTATGTATGATGACATGTGTTACTTCCACTCGCTACCCCCTCACCTCCAGTGTATGTGTGATGACATATGCTACTTCCGCTCGGTACCCTCTCACCCCCAGTGTATGTATGATGACATGTGTTACTTCATCTCGGTACCCCCTCACCCCCAGTGTATGTATATTGACATGTGTTACTTCAACTCGCTACCCCCTCACCCCCAGTGTATGTATGATGACATGTGTTACTTCCACTCAGTACCCCCTCACCCCCAGTGTATGTATGATGACATGTGTTACTTCCACTCGCTACCCCCTCACCTCCAGTGTATGTGTGATGACATGTGCTACTTCTGCTCGGTACCCTCTCACACCCAGTGTATGTATGATGACATGTGTTACTTCACCTCGGTACCCCCTCACCCCCAGTGTATGTATATTGACATGTGTTACTTCAACTCGGTACCCCCTCACCCCAGTGTATGTATAATGATGTGTTACTTCCACTCGGTACCCCCTTAACCCCAGTGTATGTATGATGACATGTGTTACTTCCACTCGGTACCCCCTCACCCCCAGTGTATGTATGATGACATGTGCTACTTCCGCTCGGTATTCTGTCACCTCCAGTGTATGTATGATGACATGTGTTACTTCAACTCGGTACCCCCTCAACCCCAGTGTATGTATGATGACATTTGTTACTTCTGCTCGGTACCCCTCACCCCCAGTGTATGTATGATTACATGTGCTACTTCCACTTGCTACCCCCTCACCCCCAGTGTATGTATGATGACATGTGCTACTTCCACTCGGTACCCCGTCACCCCCAGTGTACATATGATGACATGTGTTACGTCCTCTCAGTACCGCCTCACCCTCAGTGTATGTATGATGACGTGTTACTTTCACTCGCTACCCCCTCACTCCCAGTGTATGTATGATGACGAGCTGCTTCCGTTTGGTACCCTCTCACCCCCAGTTTATGTATGATGACATGTGTTACTTCCACTCGGTACCCCCCCCCCACACACACCCAGTGTATGTATGATGACATGTGCTACTTCCACTCGGTACTCCCTCACCCCAATATATGTGTGATGACATGTGTTACTTCCACTCAGTACCCTCTCACCCCCAGTGTATGTATGATGACATGTGTTACTTCCACTCGGTACCCCCTCACCCCAGTGTATATATATGTTAACATGTATTACTTCCACTCGCTACCCTCTCACTCCCAATGTGTGTATGATGACATGTGTTACTTCCACTCGGGAACCCTCACCCCCAGTGTTTGTATGATGACATGTGTTACTTCCACTCGCTACCCCCTCACCTCAGTGTATGTATGATGACATGTGTTACTTCCACTCGGTACCCCCTCACCCCCAGTGTATGTATCATGGCATGTGTTACTTCCACTCGGTACCCCCTCACTCCCAGTGTATGTATAATGACATGTGCTACTCCCACTCCGTACCCCCTCACCCCGAGTGTATGTATGATGACATGTATTACTTCCACTCAGTACCCCCTCACCCCAGTGTATGTATGATGACATGTGTTACTTCCACTCAGTACCCTCTCACCCCCAGTGTATGTATGATGACATGTGTTACTTCAACTCGGTACCCCCTCACCCCCAGTGTATGTATGATGTCATGTGTTACTTCAACTCGGTACCCCCTCACCCCCAGTGTATGTATGATGACATTTGTTACTTCTGCTCGGTACCCCTCACCCCCAGTGTATGTATGATTACATGTGCTACTTCCACTTGCTACCCCCTCACCCCCAGTGCATGTATGATGACATGTGCTACTTCCATTTGGTACCCCGTCACCCCCAGTGTACATATGATGACATGTGTTACGTCCTCTCAGTACCCCCTCACCCTCAGTGTATGTATGATGACATGTGTTACTTTCACTCGCTACCCCCTGACTCCCAGTGTATGTTTGATGACGAGCTGCTTCCGTTTGGTACCCTCTCACCCCCAGTGTATGTATGATGACATGTGTTACTTCCACTCGGTACCCCCCCCACACACACACCCAGTGTATGTATGATGACATGTGCTACTTCCTCTCGGTACTCCCTCACCCCAATATATGTATGATGACATGTGTTACTTCCACTCAGTACCCTCTCACCCCCAGTGTATGTATGATGACATGTGTTACTTCCACTCGGTACCCCCTCACCCCAGTGTATATATATGTTAACATGTATTACTTCCACTCGCTACCCTCTCACTCCCAATGTGTGTATGATGACATGTGTTACTTCCACTCAGTAACCCTCACCCCCAGTGTTTGTATGATGACATGTGCTACTTCCACTCGCTACCCCCTCACCTCAGTGTATGTATGATGTCATGTGTTACTTCCACTCGGTACCCCCTCACCCCCAGTGTATGTATCATGGCATGTGTTACTTCCACTCGGTACCCCCTCACTTCCAGTGTATGTATGATGACATGTGCTACTCCCACTCCGTACCCCCTCACCCCCAGTGTATGTATGATGACATGTATTACTTCCACTCAGTACCCCCTCACCCCAGTGTATGTATGATGACATGTGTTACTTCCACTCTGTACCCCCTCACCCCAGTGTATATATGATGACATGTATTACTTCCACTCGCTACCCTCTCACCCCCAGTGTATGTATGATGACATGTGCTACTTCTGCTCAGTACCCCTCACCCCCAGTGTATGTATGATGACATGTGTTACTTCCACTCGGTACCCCCTACCCCCAGTGTATGTATGATGACATGTGTTACTTCCACTCGCTGCCCCCTCACCCCCAGTGTATGTATGATGACATGTGTTACTTTCACTCGGTACCCCCTCACCCCCAGTATATGTATGATGACGTGTGTTTTAACAAGATTTAACAAGATTGCCACCCAGAGAATTAACTCTAGGTGGCAGGTGGACAAGGAAGCCCTTTGGCTTATCGAGAGTCCGACCCTTTTATCTATGTGTATCCCGCCCGTCTGAGGTATGTGTCGATTTTATTTTTAAACATATTCACGCTACTAGCACCCACACAATCAGCAGGCAATCTGTTCCATTCATTTACAGTCCTTTGTGAAAATGAAAACTTTCTTATATCCAATCTACTCTGCTCCTTTGCCAATGTAAGTTCATGTCCTCTAGTCCTTCTATCTTTCTTAACTGAGAAAAAAATATTTCTATCAATATTTTCATAACCCTTCAATATTTTAAACACTTCTATCTGATTTCCTCTCAATCTCCTGGTCTCTAGTGTTGTTAAACCGCATTTTTAGGCGTATTTCGTAACTAAGATCCCTCAGTTTTTGTATCATTTTAGTTGCTCTCCTCTGCACTCTTTCTAGCATATCTATGTCCTTCCTGCGATATGGCCTCCACGCTTGAATAAAATATTCTAAATGAGGCCTAACTATTGTTTTGTACAGCGGTATTATTAGCTCTTTTTCCTTATACGTTATGTTTCGCCTAATTAATCCAAGGATTTGATTTCCCTTTGAAGCTGCAATTCCGCACTGCTCTGAAACCTTCATATCAGCACTAATGGTTAACCCTAAGTCCTTTTCTTTTACAGTAGTACTTAGTACAGTACCCCCCATTGTATATTCTACTTCTTCGTTCCCATGTCCTGTGTGGAGGCATTTACATTTCCAAAAATTGAACAGCATTTGCCACTTTTCAGACCATTTGATCAACCTGTCAAGATCATCTTGTAAATGCTGTCTATCTCCATCACTTTTAATCCTTCTAAACACTTTTGTATCATCTGCAAATTTCAACACCTTGCTTGTTATTTCATCATCCAAATCGTTGATATATATTAAGAATAATATAGGACCTAATACTGATCCCTGTGGTACCCCACTCAATACCGATTTCCAGTTTGAAGCCTCCCCATCAACTACTACACGTTGTCTTCTGTCAATCAGCCATTGTTCTATCCAGTTTATTATACCATTTCCTATGCCATGGGCCTTTAGTTTAAGCAGTAATCATTGATGTGGTACTTTGTCGAAAGCTTTTTGAAAATCTAAGTAGACGATATCTACTGGTGATCCCTCATCTACCCACTTAGTGATGTCTTCCAAAAAAAAAACATATTTGTTAAGCATGACCTCGCTTTTTAAAACCATGTTGAGATTGGTTTATCAAGTTTTGTTTAACAAGAAAATCCACCATGTGATCTTTAATTAGACTTTCTAACAATTTACAAATCATTGATGTTAAACTCACTGGTCTATAGTTCTCTGACTTGTTTCTCGAACCTTTTTTGAATAACGGCATAATGTTTGCTTCTTTCCATTCTAAAGGAACCACTCCCTCTTCTAATGACAAATTGAAAACTGTATCAAGCGGTATGCTAATTTGTTCTACAATTTCCAATAGTAGTTTGGGTGGAATACCATCAACTCCAGGTGATTTATTATCCTTCATAGCCCTTATTTTCTTACCTACCATTTCCGGGGTTACAATTAATTGTCCTAAATAGTCTGAATCTGCCCCCTTGAACTTAGCCTCTGGTACTGGCAGTGAACTAATATCTTCCCTGGTAAACACTGAACTAAAGTACTCATTCAGGTCTTCTGCCATTAAGAATCCCTCTGATATTATATTTCTAGCACTATCTTCTAGAGGACCGACTTTATCTTGAACTTTCTGTTTGCTTCGAACATACGCATACAAACTCTTACTGTCATGTTTTATATTACTAGCTAATTGTTGTTCATAGCTTCTCTTTGAATTTCTAATTTCAGCTGTAGCTTGGTTAAGTGCTTCTTTATAACTGTTGTAGTCTTCATCATTTCCAGTACATCTATATGACTTCCACATCATTTGTTTATACTTAATTTTTCTAATGGTTTCTTTCGATAAGTGTTTCTTTTTGGACCGTTTTCCTTGTTTTTTGAAGGGTACAAATTTATCGACTATGCACTTAATTTCACTCTTTAATACATTCCAGCATTCTATTGCCGTCTTATTTTTCAGTGTGTTATTCCAGTCTATTTTTGCTAAATATTTCCTCATGTCCTTATACCTTCCTTTATGGAAATGTCTCCTATACTCCTTTTTACTATTCCTTTCTGATTTTACTTTGATGGTAAAATGTATCTGGTGTTACTTCCACTCGCTATCCCCTCACCCTCAGTGTATGTATGATGACATGTGCTACTTCCATTCGGTACCCCCTCACCCCCAGTGTATGTATCATGACATGTGCTACTTCCACTCGGTATCCCCTCACCCCAGTGTATGTATGATGACATGTGTTACTTCCACTCGGTACCCCCTCACCCCCAGTGTATGTATGATGACATGTGTTACTTCCACTCGCTACCCCCTCACCTCCAGTTTATGTATGATGACATATGCTACTTCCGCTCGGTACCCTCTCACCCCCAGTGTATGTATGATGGCATGTGTTACTTCATCTCGGTACCCCCTCACCCCCAGTGTATGTATATTGACATGTGTTACTTCAACTCGGTACCCCCTCACCCCAGTGTATGTATGATGACATGTGTTACTTCCACTCGGTACCCCCTTAACCCCAGTGTATGTATGATGACATGTGTTACTTCCACTCGGTACCCCCTCACCCTCAGTGTATGTATGATGATGTGTGTTACTTCCACTCGCTATCCCCTCACCCTCAGTGTATGTATGATGACATGTGCTACTTCCACTCGGTACCCCCCCCACCCCCAGTGTATGTATGATGACATGTGCTACTTCCGCTCGGTATTCTCTCACCTCCAGTGTATGTATGATGACATGTGTTACTTCAACTCGGTACCCCCTCACCCCCAGTGTATGTATGATGACATTTGTTACTTCTGCTCGGTACCCCTCACCCCCAGTGTATGTATGATTACATGTGCTACTTCCACTTGCTACCCCCTCACCCCCAGTGCATGTATGATGACATGTGCTACTTCCATTTGGTATCCCGTCACCCCCAGTGTACATATGATGACATGTGTTACGTCCTCTCAGTACCCCCTCACCCTCAGTGTATGTATGATGACATGTGTTACTTTCACTCGCTACCCCCTCACTCCCAGTGTATGTTTGATGACGAGCTGCTTCCGTTTGGTACCCTCTCACCCCCAGTGTATGTATGATGACATGTGTTACTTCCACTCGGTAACCCCCCACACACACACCCAGTGTATGTATGATGACATGTGCTACTTCCACTCGGTACTCCCTCACCCCAATATATGTATGATGACATGTGTTACTTCCAATCAGTACCCTCTCACCCCCAGTGTATGTATGATGACATGTGTTACTTCCACTCGGTACCCCCTCACCCCAGTGTATATATATGATGACATGTATTACTTCCACTCGCTACCCTCTCACTCCCAATGTGTGTATGATGACATGTGTTACTTCCACTCAGTAACCCTCACCCCCAGTGTTTGTATGATGACATGTGTTACTTCCACTCGGTACCCCCTCACTCCCAGTGTATGTATGATGACATATGCTACTCCCACTCGGTACCCCCTCACCCCCAGTGTATGTATCATGGCATGTGTTACTTCCACTCGGTACCCCCTCACTCCCAGTGTATGTATAATGACATGTGCTACTCCCACTCCGTACCCCCTCACCCTCAGTGTATGTATGATGACATGTATTACTTCCACTCGGTACCCCCTCACCCCAGTGTATGTATAATGACATGTGTTACTTCCACTCAGTACCCTCTCACCCCCAGTGTATGTATGATGACATGTGTTACTTCCACTCTGTACCCCCTCACCCCAGTGTATATATGATAGCATGTATTACTTCCACTCGCTACCCTCTCACCCCCAGTGTATGTATGATGACATGTGCTACTTCTGCTCAGTACCCCTCACCCCCAGTGTATGTATGATGACATGTGTTACTTCCACTCGGTACCCCCTACCCCCAGTGTATGTATGATGACATGTGTTACTTCCACTCGCTGCCCCCTCACCCCCAGTGTATGTATGATGACGTGTTACTTCCACTCGGAACCCCCCCCACCCCCAGTGTATATATGATGACATGTGCTACTTCCGCTCGGTATTCTCTCACCTCCAGTGTATGTATGATGACGTGTTACTTCAACTCGGTAGCCCCACACCCCTAGTGTATGTATGATGACATGTGTTACTTCAACTCGGTACCCCCTCACCCCCAGTGTATGTATGATGACATGTGTTACTTCCGCTCGGTACCCCTCACCCCCAGTGTATGTATGTTGACATGTTCTACTTCCGCTTCGTACCCCTCACCCCCAGTTTATGTATGATGACATGTGTTACTTCCACTCTGTACCCCCTCACCCCCTCACCCCCAGTGTATGTATGATGACATGTGCTACTTCCATTTGGTACCCCCTCATCCCCAGTTTATGCATGATGACATGTGTTACTTCCACTCGTTAACCCCTCACAACCCTCACCCCCAGTGTATGTGTCATGACATGTGCTACTTCCACTCTGTAACCTCTCACCTCCAGTGTATGTATGATGACGTGTTACTTCAACTCTGTACCCCCTCACCCCCAGTATATGTATGATGACGTGCTACTTCCGCTTGGTACCCCCTCTCCCCCGTGTAAATATGATGACATGTGCTAATTCCACTCGGTACCCCCTCACCCCCAGTGTATGTATGATGACATGTTTTATGTCCACTCAGTACCCCCTCACCTTTAGTGTATGTATGATGACATGTGTTACTTTCACTCGCTACCCCCTCAACCCAAGTGTATGTATGATGACGTGTTACTTCCACTCGGTACCCCCCCCACCCCCAGTGTATGTATGATGACATGTGCTACTTTCGCTCGGTATTCTCTCACCTCCAGTGTATGTATGATGACATGTGTTATTTCAACTCGGTACCCCCACAACCCCAGTGTATGTATGATGACATGTGTTACTTCAACTCGGTACCCCCTCTCCCCCGTGTAAATATGATGACATGTGCTAATTCCACTCGGTACCCCCTCACTCCCAGTGTATGTATGATGACATATGCTACTCCCACTCGGTACCCCCTCACCCCCAGTGTATGTATGATGACATGCATTACTTCCACTCGGTACATCCTTACCCCAGTGTATGTATGATGACATGTGTTACTTCCACTCAGTACCCTCTCACCCCCAGTGTATGTATGATGACATGTGTTACTTCCACTCGCTACCCTCTCACCCCCAGTGTATGTATGATGACATGTGCTACTTCTGCTCAGTACCCCTCCCCCCCAGTGTATGTATGATGACATGTGTTACTTCCACTCGGTACCCCCTACCCCAGTGTATGTATGATGACATGTGTTACTTCCACTCGCTGCCCCCTCACCCCCAGTGTATGTATGATGACATGTGTTACTTCCACTCGGTACCCCCTCATCCCCAGTATATGTATGGTGACGTGTGTTACTTCCACTCGCTATCCCCTCACCCTCAGTGTATGTATAATGACATGTGCTACTTCCATTCGGTACCCCCTCACCCCCAATGTATGTATCATGACATGTGCTACTTCCACTCGATACCCCCTCACCCCCAGTTTATGTATCATGACATGTGCTACTTGCACTCAGTACCCCTCACCCCCAGGGTATGTATGATGACATGTGTTACTTCCACTCGCTATCCTCTCACCCTCAGTGTATGTATAATGACATGTGCTACTTCCATTCGGTACCCCCTCACCCCCAGTGTATGTATCATGACATGTGCTACTTCCACTCAGAACCCCCCCACCCCCAGTGTATGTGTGATGACACGTGCTACGTCCGCTCGGTATTCTCTCACCTCCAGTGTATGTATGATGACATGTGTTACTTCAACTCGGTACCCCCACACCCCCAGTGTATGTATGATAACATGTGTTACTTCAACTCGTTACCCCCTCACCCCCAGTGTATGTATGATGACATGTGTTACTTCCGCTCGGTAACCCTCACCCCCAGTGTATGTATGATGACATGTGCTACTTCCGCTTGGTACCCCTCACCCCCAGTTTATGTATGAAAACATGTGTTACTTCCACTCTGTACCCCCTCACCCCAGTGTATGTATGATTACATGTGCTACTTCCACTTGCTACCCCCTCACCCCCAGTGTATGTATGATGACATGTGCTACTTCCACTCGGTACCCTCTCACCCCAATGTATGTATGATGACATGTGTTACTTCCACTCAGTACCCTCTCACCCCCAGTGTATGTATGATGACATGTGTTACTTCCACTCGGTACCCCCTCACCCCAGTGTATATATATGATGATATGTATTACTTCCACTCGCTACCCTCTCACTCCCAGTGTATGTATGATGACATGTGTTACTTCCACTCAGTACACCCTCACCCCCAGTGTATGTATCATGACATGTGTTACTTCCACTCGGTACCCCCTCACTCCCAGTGTATGTATGATGACATATGCTACTCCCACTCGGTACCCCCTCACCCCCAGTGTATGTATGATGACATGCATTACTTCCACTCGGTACACCCTCACCCCAGTGTATGTATGATGACATGTGTTACTTCCACTCAGTACCCTCTCACCCCCAGTGTATGTATGATGACATGTGTTACTTCCACTCTGTACCCCCTCACCCCAGTGTATATATGATGACATGTATTACTTCCACTCGCTACCCTCTCACCCCCAGTGTATGTATGATGACATGTGCTACTTCTGCTCAGTACCCCTCACCCCCAGTGTATGTATGATGACATGTGTTACTTCCACTCGGTACCCCCTACCCCAGTGTATGTATGATGACATGTGTTACTTCCACTCGCTGCCCCCTCACCCCCAGTGTATGTATGATGACATGTGTTACTTCCACTCGGTACCCCCTCATCCCCAGTATATGTATGGTGACGTGTGTTACTTCCACTCGCTATCCCCTCACCCTCAGTGTATGTATAATGACATGTGCTACTTCCATTCGGTACCCCCTCACCCCCAATGTATGTATCATGACATGTGCTACTTCCTCTCGATACCCCCTCACCCCCAGTTTATGTATCATGACATGTGCTACTTGCGCTCAGTACCCCTCACCCCCAGGGTATGTATGATGACTTGTGTTACTTCCACTCGCTATCCCCTCACCCCCAGTGTATGTATCATGACATGTGCTACTTCCACTCGGAACCCCCCCACCCCCAGTGTATGTATGATGACATGTGCTACTTCCGCTCGGTATTCTCTCACCTCCAGTGTATGTATGATGACATGTGTTACTTCAACTCGGTAGCCCCACACCCCTAGTGTATGTATGATGACATGTGTTACTTCAACTCGGTACCCCCTCACCCCCAGTGTATGTATGATGACATGTGTTACTTCCGCTCGGTACCCCTCACCCCCAGTGTATGTATGTTGACATGTTCTACTTCCGCTTCGTACCCCTCACCCCCAGTGTATGTATGATGACATGTGCTACTTCCATTTGGTACCCCCTCATCCCCAGTGTATGCATGATGACATGTGTTACTTCCACTCGTTACCCCCTCACAACCCTCACCCCCAGTGTATGTGTCATGACATGTGCTACTTCCACTCTGTAACCTCTCACCTCCAGTGTATGTATGATGACGTGTTAAATCAACTCTGTACCCCCTCACCCCCAGTATATGTATGATGACGTGCTACTTGCGCTCAGTACCCCTCACCCCCAGGGTATGTATGATGACATGTGTTACTTCCACTCGCTATCCCCTCACCCTCAGTGTATGTATAATGACATGTGCTACTTCCATTCGGTACCCCCTCACCCCCAGTGTATGTATCATGACATGTGCTACTTCCACTCGGAACCCCCCCACCCCCAGTGTATGTATGATGACATGTGCTACTTCCGCTCGGTATTCTCTCACCTCCAGTGTATGTAAGATGACATGTGTTACTTCAACTCGGTAGCCCCACACCCCTAGTGTATGTATGATGACATGTGTTACTTCAACTCGGTACCCCCTCACCCCCAGTGTATGTATGATGACATGTGTTACTTCCGCTCGGTCCCCCTCACCCCCAGTGTATGTATGTTGACATGTTCTACTTCCGCTTCGTACCCCTCACCCCCAGTTTATGTATGATGACATGTGTTACTTCCACTCTGTACCCCCTCACCCCCTCACCCCCAGTGTATGTATGATGACATGTGCTACTTCCATTTGGTACCCCCTCATCCCCAGTGTATGTATGATGATATGTGTTACTTCCACTCGTTACCCCCTCACAACCCTCACCCCCAGTGTATGTGTCATGACATGTGCTACTTCCACTCTGTAACCTCTCACCTCCAGTGTATGTATGATGACGTGTTACTTCAACTCTGTACCCCCTCACCCCCAGTATATGTATGATGACGTGCTACTTCCGCTCGGTACCCCCTCTCCCCCGTGTAAATATGATGACATGTGCTAATTCCACTCGGTACCCCCTCACCCCCAGTGTATGTATGATGACATGTTTTATGTCCACTCAGTACCCCCTCACCTTTAGTGTATGTATGATGACAAGTGTTACTTTCACTCGCTACCCCCTCAACCCAAGTGTATGTATGATGACGTGTTACTTCCACTCGGTACCCCCCCCCCCACTCCCAGTGTATGTATGATGACATGTGCTACTTCCGCTCGGTATTCTCTCACCTCCAGTGTATGTATGATGACATGTGTTACTTCAACTCGGTACCCCCACAACCCCAGTGTATGTATGATGACATGTGTTACTTCAACTCGGTACCCCCTCTCCCCCGTGTAAATATGATGACATCTGCTTATTCCAATCGGTACCCCCTCACTCCCAGTGTATGTATGATGACATATGCTACTCCCACTCGGTACCCCCTCACCCCCAGTGTATGTATGATGACATGCATTACTTCCACTC
>JAHLWY010001481.1:0-19552 GCA_020002185.1 Paraescarpia echinospica | reverse complement strand
TTATGTTTTTGGGAAGATATCACTAAGTGGGTAGATGATGAATCACCAGTAGATATCATCTACTTAGATTTTCAAAAAGCTTTCGACAAAGTGCCACATCAGAGATTACTGCTTAAACTAAAAGCCCATGGCATAGGAAATGGTATAATTAACTGGATAAAAAAATGGCTGATTGACAAAAGACAACGGGTAGTTGTTGATGGGGAGGCTTCAAACTGGAAATCAGTTTTGAGTGGGGTTCCACAGGGATCAGTACTGGGACCTATATTATTCTTAATATATATAAACGATTTGGACGATGATATAGCTAGCAAGGTGTTGAAATTTGCAGATGATACAAAAGTGTTTAGAAGAATTGAAAGTGATGGTGATAGACAGCATTTACAAGATGATCTTGACAGGTTGATCAAATGGTCTGAAAAGTGGCAAATGTTGTTCAATCTTGGGAAATGTAAATGCCTTCACACAGGACATGGGAACGAATATGTAGAATATACAATGGGGGGAACTGTACTAAGTACTACTGTAAAAGAAAAAGACTTAGGGCCGACAATTAGTGCTGACATGAAGGTTTTAGAGCAGTGTGGAATTGCAGCTTCAAAGGGAAATCAAATCCTTGGATTGATTAGGCGAAATATAGCGGATAAAGAAAAGAACTTAAATAATACCGACTGTACAAAAACAATAGTTGAAATCACTTAGGAATTAATAAGTACAAGCGTGGAGGCCACCGTAAGAAGGACATAAAGGACATGCTAGGAAAGCAGTAGGAGAGCAACTAAAATGATACCCAAACTGAGGGATCTTAGTTATGAAAAACGCCTAAAAGAATGTGGTTTAACAACACTAGAGACCAGGAGATTGAGAGGAGATCAGATAGAAGTGTTTAAAATATTGAATGGTTATGAAAATATTGATAGAAATATGTTTTTTTCAGTTAAGAAAGATAGAAAGACTAGAGGACATGAAGTTACATTAGTAAAGGAGCAGTGTAGATTAGATGTGAGAAAGTTCTCATTTTCACAAAGGACTGTGAATGAATGGAACAGATTATCTGATGATTGTGTGGGTGCTAGTAGTGTGAATATGTTTAAAAATAAAATCGACACATACCTCAGAAGGGCTGGATATATGTAGATAAAAAGGTTGGACTCTAGATAAGCCAAAGGGCTTCCTTGTCCACCTGCCATCTAGAGTTAATTCTCTGGATGGCAATCTTGTTAAATCTTGTTAAATCCTGATATGCGCCCACTGTCACATACACCCTCCTATGCACCCACTGTCACATACACCCTCCTATGCACACACTGTCACATACACCCTACTATGCACCCACTGTCACATACACCCTACTATGCACCCACTGTCACATACACCTTCCTATGGGCCCAGTGTCACATACACCCTACTATGCACCCAATGTCACATACACCCTCCTATGCAGACACTGTCAGATACACCCTAATATGCACCCACTGTTACATACATCCACCTATGCGCCCACTGTCACATACACCATACTATGCACCCACTATCACATACACACTCCTATGGGCCCACTGTCACATACTCCCTCCTAAGGGCCCACTATCACATACACCCTGCTATGGGCCCACTATCACATACACCCTCCTATGGGCCCACTGTCACATACACCTTCCTATGGGCCCACTGTCACATACACCCTACTATGCACCCAATGTCGTATACACGCTCCTATGGGCCCAATGTAACATAACCCTACTATGCACCCATTGTCACATACACCCTACTATACACCAACTGTCACATACACCCTCCTAAGCACCCACTGTCACATACATCCTCATATGCGCCCACTGTCACATACACCCTACTATGCACCCACTATCACATACACCCACCTATGGGCCCACTGTCACATACACCCTTCTATGCACCCACTGTCACATACACCCTTCTATGCACACACTGTCACATACACCCTCCTAAGCACCCACTGTCACATACATCCTGATATGCGCCCACTGTCACATACACCCTCCTACGCACCCACTGTCACATACACCCTCCTATGCACACACTGTCACATACACCTACTATGCACCCACTGTCACATACACCCTACTATGCACCCACTGTCACATACACCCTCCTATGCACCCACTGTCACATACTCCCTCCAATGCACACACTGTCACATACTCCCTCCAATGCACACACTGTCACATAAACCCTCATATGCACCCTCTGTCACATACACCCTACTATGTCACATACACTCTCCTATAGGCCCACTGTTACATACTCCCTCCTATGCGCCCACTGCCACATACACCATACTATGCACCCACTGTCACATACACACTCCTATGGGCCCACTGTCACATACTCCCTCCTATGGGCCAACTATCGCATACATTCTCCTATGGGCCCACTGTCACATACACCTTCCTATGGGCCCACTGTCGCATACACCCTACTATGAACCCAATGTCGTAAACATGCTCCTATGTGCCAACTGTCACATACACCCTCCTATGGGCCCACTGTAACATAACCCTACTATGCACCCATTGTCACATACACCTTACTATGCACCAACTGTCACATACACCCTCCTAAGCACCCACTGTCACATACATCCTCATATGCGCCCACTGTCAGATACACCCTACTATGCACCCACTGTCACTTACACCCACCTATGGGCCCATTGTCAAATACACCCTTCTATGCACCCACTGTCACATACACCCTCCTAAGCACCCACTGTCACATACATCCTGATATGTGCCCACTGTCACATACACCCTCCTATGCACCCATTGTCACATACACCCTCCTATGTACCCACTGTCACATACACCTTACCATGCACCCACTGTCACATACACCCTCCTATGGGTCCACTGTCACGTACACCCTACTATGCACCCACTGTCACATACACCCTCGTATGCAGACACTGTCAGATACACCCTCCTGTGCGGACACTGTCACATACACCCTCCTATGCGCCCACTGTCAGATACATCCTCCTGTGCACCCAGTGTCACCTACACCCTCCTATGTGCCAACTGTCACACACACCCTCCTATCTACCCACTGTCACATACACCCTCCTATGGGTCCACTCTAACATACACCCTCCTACACGCCCACTGTCACATACACCCTACTATGCACCCACTGTCACTTACACCCACCTATGGGCCCACTGTCAAATACATCCTTCTATGCACCCACTGTCACATACACCCTGCTAAACACCCACTGTCACATACATCCTGATATGCGCCCACTGTCACATACACCCTCCTACGCACCCATTGTCACATACACCCTCCTATGGGCCCACTGTCACATACACCCTCCTACACGCCCACTGTCACATACATCCTCCTATGCACCCACTGTCACATACACCCTCCTATGCAGACACTGTCAGATACACCCTAATATGCACCCACTGTTACATACATCCACCTATGCGCCCACTGTCACATACACCATACTATGCACCCACTATCACATACACACGCCTATGGGCCCACTGTCACATACTCCCTCCTATGGGCCCACTATCACATACACCCTCCTATGGGCCCACTATCACATACACTCTCCTATGGGCCCACTGTCACATACACCTTCCTATGGGCCCACTGTCACATACACCCTACTATGCACCCAATGTTAGATACACCCTCCTATGCAGACACTGTCAGATACACCCTAATATGCACCCACTGTTACATACATCCACCTATGCGCCCACTGTCACATACACCCTCCTATGCGCCCACTGTCACATACATCCTACAATGCACCCACTGTCACATACACCCTCCTAAGCACCCACTGTCACATACACCCTCCTATGCGCCCACTGTCACATACACCATACTATGCACCCACTGTCACATACACCCTACTATGCACCCACTGTCACATACACCGTCCTATGGGCCCACGGTCACATAAAACCTCATATGCACCCACTGTCACATATACCCTACTATGCACCCACTGTCACATACACCCTCCTATGGGCCCACTGTCACATACACTTCCTATGGGCCCACTGTCACACACACCCTTCTATAGGCCTACTGTCACATACACCCTCCTACGCACCCACTGTCACCTACACTCTACTATGCACCCACTGTCACATACACCCTCCTATGCACCCACTGTCACATACACCCTCATATGCACCCACTGTCACATACACCCTACTATGCACCCACTATCACATACACCGTCATATGCGCCCACAGTCACATACACCCTCCTATGGGCCCATTGTCTCATACACCCTCCTATGGGCCCACTGTCACATACACCCTCCTATGGGTGCACTGTCACAAACACCCTCCTATGGGCCCACTGTCACACACACCCTCCTATGGGCCCACTGTCACATACACCCTCCTATGGGCCCACTGTCACATAAATCTTCCTATGGGCCCACTGTCGCATACACCCTCCTAAGCACCCACTGTCACATACATCCTCCTATGCGCCCACTGTCACATACACCATACTATGCACCCACTGTCATATACACACTCCTATGCACCCACTGTCACATACACCCTCCTACGGGCCCACTGTCACATACACCCTCCTATGGGCCCACTGTCACATACACCCTCCGATGGGCCCACTGTCACATACACCCTCGTATGGGCCCACTGTCACATACACCCTCCTATGGGCCCACTGTCACATACACCTTCCTATGGGCCCACTGTCACATACACCCTACTATGAAAAAACTGTCACATACACCCTTCTATGAACCCACTGTCACATACACCCTCCTAAGCACCCACTGTCACATACAACCTCATATGCGCCAACTGTCACATACACCCTCCTACGCACCCACTGTCACATACATCCTACTTTGCGCCCACTGTCACATACACCCTCCTATCCACCCACTGTCACATACACCCTACTATGCACCCACTGTCACATACACCCTCCTATGGGCCCACTGTCACATACACCCTACTATGCACCCACAGTCACATACACCCTCCTATGCAGACACTGTCAGATACACCCTCCTGTGCGGACATTGTCACATACACCCTCCTACGCGCCCACTGTCAGATACACCCTCCTGTGCACCCACTGTGACGTACACCCTGCTATGGGCCAACTGTCACACACATTCTCTTATCTACCCACTGTCACATACACCCTCCTATGGGCCCACTGTCACACTCACCCTCCTATGGGCCCACTGTCACATACACCCTCCTATGCGGACACTGTCACATACACCCTCCTGTGTACCCACTGTCAAATACACCCTCCTGCGCACCCACTGTCAAATACACCCTCCTATGCACCCACTGTCACATACACCCTCCTATGCACCCACTGTCACATACACCCTCCTATGCACCCACTGTCACATACACCCTCCTATTCACCCACTGTCACATACACCCTCCTATGGGCCCACTGTCACATACACCCTATTATGCACCCACTGTCACATACACCCTCCTATGGGCCTACTGTCACATACACCCTCCTATCTACCCACTGTCTCATACATCCTACTATGGGCCCACTGTCACATACACCCTCCTATGTGCCCACTGTCATATACACCCTACTATGCACCCTCTGTCACATACAACCTATTATGCACCCACTGTCACATACACCATCACATGCACCCACTGTCACATACACTCTCCTATGGGCCCACTGTTACATACACCCTCCTATGCGCCCACTGTCACATACACCATACTATGCACCCACTGTCACATACACACTCCTATGGGCCGACTGTGACATACACCCTCCTATGGGCCCACTATCACATACACCCTCCTATGGGCCCACTGTCACATACACCTTCCTATGGTCCTAGTGCCACATACACCCTAATATACTCAAACTGTCATATACACCCTACTATGAATCCACTGTCACATACACCCTCCTATAGGCCAACTGTCACATACACCCTCCTATGGGCCCACTGTCACATACACCCTCCTATCTACCTACTGTCACATACACCCTCCTATGGGCCCACTGTCACATACACCCTCCTACACGCCCACTGTCACATACATCCTCCTATGCACCCACTGTCACATACACCCTACTATGCACCCACTGTCACATACACCCTTCTATGGGGCCACTGTCACATACACCTTACTTTACACCCACTGTCACATACACCCTCCTATGCAGACACTGTCAGATACACCCTAATATGCACCCACTGTTACATACATCCACCTATGGGCCCACTGTCACATACAACCTAGTATGCACTCACTGTCACATACACCCTCCTAAGCACCCACTGTCACAAACACCCTCATATGCGCCCACTGTCACATACACCCTCCTACGCACCCACTGTCACATAACCCTACTATGCACCCACTGTCACATACACCCTCCTAAGCACCCACTGTCACATACACCCTCCTATGCACCCAATGCCACATACACCCTACAATGCACCCACTGTCACATACACACTCATATGCACCCACTGTCACATACACCCTCCTACGCGCCCACTGTCACATACACCCTACAATGCACCCACTGTCACATACACCCTCCTATGCACCCACTGTCACATACACCCTCATAGGCACCCACTGTCACATACACCCTACTATGCAACCACTGTCACATACACCCTCCTATGGGCCCACTGTCACATACATCCTAGTATGCACCCACTGTCACAAACACCCTCCTAAGCACCCACTCTCACAAACACCCTCATATGCGCCCACTGTCACATACACCCAACTATGCACCCACTGTCACATACACACTCCTATGCACACATTGTCACATACACCCTCATATGCACCCACTGTCACATACACCCTACTATGCATCCACTGTCACATACACCCTCCTATGGGCCCACTGTTACATACACCCTCCTATGCGCCCACTGTCACATACACCATAGTAAGCACACACTATCACATACACACTCCTATGGGCCCACTGTCACATACTCCCTCCTATGGGCCCACTATCACATACACCCTCCTATGGGCCCACTATCACATACACCCTCCTATGGGCCCACTGTCACATACACCTTCCTATGGGCCCACTGTCACATACACCCTACTATGCACCCAATGTCGAATACACGCTCCTATGAGCCCAATGTAACATAACCCTACTATGCACCCATTGTCACATACACCCTACTATACACCAACTGTCACATACACCCTCCTAAGAACCCACTGTCACATACATCCTCATATGCACCCACTGTCACATACACCCTACTATGCACCCACTGTCACATACACCCACCTATGAGCCCACTGTCACATACACCCTTCTATGCACCCACTGTCACATACACCCTCCTATGCACCCACTGTCACATACACCCTCATATGCACCCACTGACACATACACCCTACTATGCACACACTGTCACATACACCCTCCTATGGGCCCACTGTTATATACATCCTCCTATGCGCCCACAGTCACATACACCATACTATGCACCCACTGTCAAATACACCCTCCTATGGGCCCACTGTCACAAACACCCTCATATGCGGCCACTGTCACATACACCCTACTATGCACACACTGTTACATACACACTCCTATGCACACATTGTCACATACACCCTCATATGCACCCACTGTCACATACACCCTACTATGCATCCACTATCACATACTCCCTCCTATGGGCCCACTGTTACATACACCCTCCTATGCGCCCACTGTCACATACACCATACTATGCACCCACTGTCACATACACACTCCTATGGGCCCACTGTCACATACTCCCTCCTATGGGCCCACTATCGCATACACTCTCCTATGGGCCCACTATCACATACACGCTCCTATGGGCCCACTGTCACATACAACTTCCTATGGGCCCACTGTAACATAACCCTACTATGCACCCATTGTCACATACACCTTACTATGCACCCACTGTCACATACACCCTCCTAAGCACCCACTGTCACATACATCCTCATATGCGCCCACTGTCACATACACCCTACTATGCACCCACTGTCACTTACACCCACCTATGGGCCCACTGTCAAATACACCCTTCTACGCACCCACTGTCACATACACCCTCCTAAGCACCCACTGTCACAAACATCCTGATATGTGCCCACTGTCACATACACCCTCCTACGCACCCATTGTCACATACACCCTCCTATGCACCCACTGTCACATACACCTTACCATGCACCCACTGTCACATACACCCTCCTATGGGTCCACTGTCACATACACCCTACTATGCACCCACTGTCACATACACCCTCGTATGCAGACACTGTCAGATACACCCTCCTGTGCGGACACTGTCACATACACCCTCCTAGGCGCCCACTGTCAGATACATCCTCCTGTGCACCCAATGTCACCTACACCCTCCTATGTGCCAACTGTCACACACACCCTCCTATCTACCCACTGTCACATACACCCTCCTATGGGCCCACTCTCACATACACCCTCCTACACGCCCACTGTCACATACACCCTACTATGCACCCACTGTCACTTACACCCACCTATGGGCCCACTGTCAAATACACCCTTCTATGCACCCACTGTCACATACATCCTGATATGCGCCCACTGTCACATACACCCTGCTACGCACCCATTGTCACATACACCCTCCTATGCACCCACTGTCACATACACCTTACTATGCACCCACTGTCACATACACCTTCCTATGGGTCCACTGTCACATACACCCTACTATGCACCCACTGTCACATACACCATCATATGCAGACACTGTCAGATATACCCTCCTGTGCGGACACTGTCACATACACCCTCCTATGCGCCCACTGTCAGATACATCCTCCTGTGCACCCAGTGTCACCTACACCCTCCTATGTGCCAACTGTCACACACACCCTCCTATCTACCCACTGTCACATACACCCTCCTATGGGCCCACTCTCACATACACCCTCCTACATGCCCACTGTCACATACACCCTCCTATGTGCCCACTGTCACATACACCCTCATATGCACCCACTGTCACATACACCCTATTATGCACCCACTGTCACATACACCCTCCTATGCGCCCACTGTCACATAAACCATACTATGCAGTGTTTCCCCTGGGTGAAATGATGGGCGAGGTGGTAGGGGTGGGGTACGCAAGCGCCGCTGGCGCGAAGCGTTGTTAGGGGGGTCCGGGGGTATGGTCGCCCGGATATTTTTTTAAACTAGCTTTAAAATGGTGCATTCTGAGGTATGTTTTAACCTTTACTCTTGAATATACAGGGGAAGATATAAAATAACAAGACACTACTTGTAAATGTAGTAATCATGATTGATAAAAGTAAGTAATCATGATTGTTTCATCGTGTTGAGGTGTGGTTTCCATTTTACCACTGGTACTCAGTAGAGGTGTGGTTTCCTCTTGGCCACTGGTACTTGGTTATGGTTATGTTTTATTGCACTAACCCTAGGCCTTGTTACCTCGCTGACAGAGTCAATAAAAAAGTAAACGGTGAGTTCTTATATAACGCAGGACTGCTCAAAGCGCTTTACACTTTACTCCCTGGCAGACCTGTTCAGTCGAACACCATCTCGACTTCTCTGGGAAGCATCCAGTGGTATCATCTGAAGACTCTTTCATATCATAATGTTATGGTAAATTGGTGGTTTATGTTCAAAAGATTATATTTTATTTGTTTGCTAGAATGCTATACAATTAATTAAACAGTCATTTATGGAATGCCACAAAAGTATGTTTCTATTAATCGCAAGAATGTTTCTCAAATTGTGTCCTTTTTATAAAACAGTATAAGTTGTTTAGTACATCCAATTACTGTGCAAACACATCATTGTCTAACCCAAGTTATTGATAACCCGTTAGTATACACGGTTTTGATTAGTAGGCATTTTTTTATGAGATGTGAACTTCATTGGTTTATATTCGTAAGTATTTCACTCAAATCAACTTTCCCAAAAGTTTGTTTGCACAACTTTGTCGGAATATGTACTATATATGTAGCACAAAGATATCTTACGAATCACATTCCTTATTTTGCTAAGACAAAACCGCATAGAATATTAGTTGAATAGACTTGTGAGCATTTGCGTCGAACCCGGACCTACTTTGTCATTGATTTTGCCGCTTGAGTTTTGCTTGTCTTTCATACCTCAGTGAAATACACTGTAGTTCCATCATTCAACATTATCCTAGGCATATTTACCTTTAAGAATATTGCGTCTTACGTCCATTTGAGGCATAAGTAGCGCCCCGGTTTGTATCAACATATGCTGCAATATATATCTCTTTTTACGCGCGCTGTGCGGTAACGCACGGCCGCAGCGGCACAGACTAGCGCAAACTGGGTCGGTATTTGAACTTCAACAGGGTCCGGATTTGATACATATGCCGACTAGTGAATAGGATTAGGATGCACGGTTTTTATTTGGGCTTCGAAAGAGTCCGGATTCACTCGGTTTTCACTCCCACCACCGTCATAAACCAAAACGCAAGTTACCGTTTGGGCGCCATTTTACATGAATGTCTAGATTTCTAGTATGTCGAAACTCCGCAAGGTGTCACCATTGGAGACACCGGGGATCCCGCAGGAATATTCAGTGATTGGACAACTGACAAGTGATATCTTTCACGTTGACGGCTAAACGATGACGGCTAAACGATGTTGCTACAAATCTGCGATTTTGCAGAAATAAAAGTGACTTTGTGGTGTCATTACGCGCCGCTCGCCAACGTTGAGTATACCGTGATAGAACGAACAAAAAATGGGCGTATGAAATAGCTACGAGGCAGCAATTTCGGCACATTTTGGGCGAGCGGCATAGAAAAACGGCGAGGCGGCCCGCCTCGCTTATTATATACCAGGGAAAACACTGCTATGCACCCACTGTCACATACACTCTCCTATGGGCCCACTGTCACATACACACTCCTATGGGCTCACTGTCACATACACCCTCCTATGGGTCACATACACCCTCCTATGGGCCCACTATCACATACACCCTCCTATGGGCCCATTGTCACATACACCTTCCTATGGCCCCAGTGTCACATACACCCTAATATACACAAACTGTCACATACACCCTACTATGAATCCACTGTCACATAAACCCTCCTATAGGCCCACTGTCACATACACCCTCCTATGCGCCAACTGTCACATACACCCTCCTATCTACCTACTGTCACATACACCCTCCTATGGGCCGACTGTCACATACACCCTCCTACACGCCCACTGTCACATACACCCTCCTATGCACCCACTGTCACATACACACTCCCAGGGTGCACGGTGGATTTAATTGACAGGTAGTCCGTCGGACTAGCTGACTCAGAAACAACTAGTCCTCATATTGTTTTACTAGTCCTTAAAAATAAATCATACTGTGGTATCATATATGTGTGACAGTTATAGCACATAGTAAAAGTGGCTTTATTTCATAAAGAAAACAAGCCGTTTCCCATTTCAATTAAATGTTCAACTAAATGTGTCATTAATAGAAAAAAAGTACATGTGATTTCGTAGATCCAATTGCAAAGTTATCAGAAGAAATTACTAGTTTAATCAGGGGAAGCAAACAGGAGTCGTGGACAAGGCGATTCCAGCAGAATTTGAAGCCTGACGGCGACAAAGGACCGACATTGTCGGACTAAGTTGCATCATTTGCCCTATACTTTTCATTAGCGTTTTCTTTCCAGAAGCTGACTAAACAATCAGTAACATTGCTGGCGTTTGGTAACTTGCTAAAATAATCACCCAATGCAGGAATAACGCAACTACCATCACGACGGGATAGCACGTAACGATGTCAGTAACCCGCGCATGTATGTTTGTCCATGTCGCTCACCACTCATGGTCGCTAGGTGGCACTACCTATCCTACGCTAACCGGATGTAAACAGCCGCCATTTACATTCACTGCGTTCAGCAAGTTTCCGATCTGACGGTCGTACGGAATATTTAGCTGCCTGTGATAAAATGCTACCTTACTGTCTGATTTTGTTTTAATCCATCACAACACCCAACTAGCGTATACATAGCGTAAATTAATTTACATAATAACAGCTAGTCCGATGGGACTGCTCAACTAAACATGGACTAGTCCGATCACTGAAACTACTCGTCCGGGACGATCGGACCGGCCTTATTTCGCAGCCTGCACTCCTATCGGCCCACTGCTACATACACCTTCCAATGCGCCAACTGTCACAAACACCATACTATGCACCCACTGTCACATACACCCTCCTATGGGCCCACTGTCACATACACCCTCCTATGCGCCCACTGTCACATACACCCTCCTAGGCACCAACTGTCACATACACCCTACTATGCACCCACTGTCACATACACCCTCCTATGGGCCCACTGTCATATACACCCTAATATGCACCCACTGTCACTTACACACTCCTATGCAGACACTATCAGACACACCCTCCTATGCAGACACTGTCACATACACCCTGCTATGGGCCCACTGTCACATAACCCTACTATGCACCCATTGTCACATACACCCTACAATGCACCCACTGTCACATACACCCTCCTATGGGACCACTGTCACATACACCCTCCTACGCGCCCACTGTCACATACACCCTACTATGCACCCACTGTCACATACACACTCCAATGGGCCCACTGTCACATACACCGTCCTATGGGCTCACTGTCACATACACCCTCCTATTCACTTTTACATACACCTTCCTATGCACCCACTGTCACATACACCCTCCTATGGGCCAAATGTCACATACACCCTCCCATCTACCCACTGTCACATACACCCTCCTATGGGCCCACTGTCACATACACCCTATTACACGCCCATTGTCACATACACCCTCTTATGCGCCACCCACTGCACATATACCCTCCTATGGGGCCACTGTCACATACACCCTACTATGCACCCACTGTCACATAAACCCTCCTATGCGCCCACTGTCACATACACCCTACTATACTGTCACATACGCCCACTGTCACATATACACCCTCCTATGCACCCACTGTCACATACACCCTCCTATGGACCCACTGTCACATACACCCTACTATGCACTGTGTAACAGTCGATCATGTCAGCCTTGAGCCCCACAGTGTGAACAATGAGAGAATACATTGCAGTAATTTTGGCAAATGTTCTCGTCATGGCGCTTACCCGGCATGCATGGTAGAATTAAAACAAAAAATAGGTGAGAACTTACTTTTTTGGGGAATAAACTTAGAGTGAACTTTTCCAAATTATCACCATAGTCACTGGTCACTAGGGTGCATTTGCAGTCATGTATATATGAGTTAGGCCATATTCACTCATATGAGGCAGGCAGGCGGGCGGGCAGACGGGCGGACGGGTGTGCGGGCGGGCGGGCAGGCGGGCAGGCAGGCAGGCAGGCAGGCAGGCAGGCAGGCAGGCGGGCAGGCAGGCAGGCAGGCAGGCAGGTTGTGTCCTGTCGTGTGTGTTGGATAGGATGGTGTAGGTCTTCTCTCGTTGTGCTCGCACAGACAGTCAGTTTTGCAGTTCAAGTAGACGCTGCAGAAATTGTGAATGTCATATTGTTAGAATGCTGTATGTGCACTGCCCCCCTCCGTCTTCATTTCCTATACTTTACTCTCACAGCAATAATTTGGGACTGTCTTGTGATGATCTTAATTGTGAGGTGGCTGCATTAGTGAAGTAACCATAAAGCAAAGTTTGACTATATAATAAGACTGGAAGAGAGGAGTGTAGATCTCACCTATCTCCACCGAGAATGACAGCAGATTTGAGTGAACCTTCCAAGCTGCAAATGAAAACTCATTGCACTCTTACAGTGGCTAGATAATACACCCCACAGCTGTGAATCAAAACTCATTGCACTCTTACAGTGGCTAGATAATACACCCCACAGCTGTGAATCAAAACTCATTGCACTCTTACAGTGGCTAGATGGTACACCCCACAGCTGTGAACCATACAACTGGTAATGTATTCCTATAGAATCAGACATCAACCTACTAAGCTGTATGATTTAACAAGATTTAACAAGATTGCCACCCAGAGAAATAACTCTAGGTGGGAGGTGGACAAGGAAGCCCTTTGGCTTATCGAGAGCCCAACCCTTTTATCTATGTGTAACCAGCCCTCCTGAGGTATGTGTCGATTTTGTTTTTAAACATATTCACGCTACTAGCATCCACACTATCAGCAGATAATCTGTTCCATTCATTTACAGTCCTTTATAAAAATGAGAACTTTCTTATATCTAATCTATACTGCTCCTTTGCTAATGTAACTTGATGGCCTCTAGTCCTTCTATCTTCCTTAACTGAGAACAAAATATTTCTATCAATATTCTCATAACCATTAAGTATGTTAAACACTTCTATCTGATCTCCTCTCAATATCCTGGTCTCTAGTGTTGTTAAACGACATTCTTTTAGGCAAATTTCATAACTAAGATCCCTCAGTTTTGGTATCATTTTAGTCGCTTTCCTCTGTACTCTTTCTAGTATATCTATGTCCTTCTTGTGATATGGCCTCCACGCTTGTATACAATATTCTAAATGAGGCCTCACTATTGTTTTGTACAGCGGTATTATTAGTTCTTTTTCCTTATTTGCTATATTTTGCCTAATTAATCCAAGGATTTGATATCCCTTTGAAGCTGCAATTCCACACTGCTCTGAAACCTTCATATCAGCACTAATGGTTAACCCTAAGTCCTTTTCTTTTACAGCAGTACTTAGTACAGTACCCCCCATTGCATAGTCTACCTCTTCGTTCCCATGTCCTGTGTGGAGGCATTTACATTTCCCAAAATTGAACAGCATTTGCCACTTTTCAAACCATTTGATCAACTTGTCAAGATCATCGTGTAAATGTTGTCTATCTCCATCACTTTTAATCCTTCTAAACACTTTTGTATCATCTGCAAATTTCAACACCTTGCTTGTTATTTCATCATCCAAACCTGCCATTGTATATTCTAGTACACGTTGTCTTCTGTCAATCAGCCATTTTTCTACCCATTTGATTATACCATTTCCTATGCCATGGGCCTTTAGTTTAAGCAGTAATCTTTGATGTGGTACTTTGTCAAAAGTTTTTTGAAAATCTAAGTAGATGATATCTACTGGTGGTCCCTCATCTACCCACTCAGTGATGTCTTCCAAAATACAACATATTTGTTAAGCATGACCTCGCTTTTAAAAACCATGTTGAGATGGGTTCATCCAGTTATGTTTAACAAGAAAATCCACCATGTGATCTTTAATTAGTCTTTCTAAAAGTTTGCAAATCACTGATGTTAAACTCACTGGTCTATAGTTGTCTGACTTGTTTCTCAAACCTTTTTTAAATAACGATATAATGTTTGCCTCTTTCCATTCTAAAGGAACCACTCCCTCTTCTAATGACAAATTGAAAACTACAGCAAGCGGTACGCTAATTTGTTCTACAATTTCCAATAGTAGTTTGGGCGGAATCCCATCCACTCCAGGTGATTTATTATCCTTCATAGCCCTTATTTTCTTAGCTACCATTTCCAGGATTACAATTAACTGTAATAAATAGTCTGAATCTGCTCCCCTGAACTTAGCCTCTGGCACTGGCAGTGAACTAATATCTTCCCTGGTAAACACTGAACTAAAATACTCATTCAGGTCTTCTGCCATTAAGAATACCTCTGATATTATATTTCTTACAATATCATCTAGAGGACCGACCTTATCCTGAACTTTCTGTTTGCTTCGAACATACGCATAAAAACTGTTGCTGTCATGTTTTATATTAGAAGCTAATTTATGTTCATAGCTTCTCTTTGAATTTATAATGTCTGCTGTAGCTTGGTTAAGTGCTTATTTATAAATATTGTAGTCTTTATCATTTCAAGTACATCGATATGACTTCCATATAATTTGTTTATACATAATTTTTCTAATGGCTTCCTTTGATGTGTTTCTTTTTGGACCGTTTCCCTTGTTTTTTGAACGGTACAAATTTATCGACTATGCACTTAATTTCACTCTTTAAGATATTCCAGCATTCTGTTGCTGTCTTATTTTTAAGTGTGTTATTCCAGTCGATCTTTGCTAAATATTTCTTCATGTCCTTATACCTTCATTTGTGGATATTTCTCCTGTACTGCTTTTTACTATTCCTTTCTCATTTTACTTTGATAATAAAATGTATCTGGTTGTGATCACTACTCCACAGTGGCTCACATATATTGACATTGTCAACTAATTCATTCTGTGAGGACAAAACTATGTCTAGCTCTGGTTGGTTATAGCACATGTTGAGAAAGGAAAGTATCTTGTACTAAAACTAAAACTTGTGGTCCTCACTCCCCATACTCTGTACAGATTTCTATTGTATATGCCCGTGGTTAAAATCCCCACAGTAATACAGTCCCGTTTGCTTACTTCCCTTACAGCGTTTTTATTTTCTTCTGTGCTTATGTTTGGACTTCGATAAACTAACCCAACTGTTAACGTTGAGTTTCCTGTAACTATGTTACACCATACAGCTTCTTCGCAATCTGCTCCTCTTTCTAATTTTATTTCATAAGCCTGGATAGATTCTTTAATATATAAAATAACTCCACCTCTCTTTCTTCCTATTCTATCTTTCCTAAACATTACATATCCTGTCAGTCCCAATTCGGTATCTAATATATCTGTGGTGGTCCATGATTCCTATTATGTATCTTCTACCATAATGTTTAGTTCATTTCTTTTGTTTACTATACTCCTTGCATTTAAACAAACACATTTATATCCAGCTTCAGAAGAGTTTTCCAGACTGTTCTTTGCTGATTTATTTGTGCTGTCTTTATCTATGCCTCCAGTTTCAGGCTTCTCTGTGAGTCCCCCCTGCAAATCTAATTTAAATAGATGCAGCCTGTCCCACTGTCAACAGATCGCAGCAGGTTCTCTGAGAAAACTGCTGCCCCCTTTTCCACTAAGATGGAAGCATGAAAACAGGACTGTAAAAATAATTGACACATTACTGTTTTATTGTAGTTAGACATAGGTATCATATCTTCACAGATGTACAGTGACTGTAATGAAGCAATGATTTTACTTTCTCTGTTCGTCTTCACAGTGCAATAGTAGACACATTGTTAAGACAGTCTGGTGTGCTGCGATGCCACCACACATGAAGCGGTGAATGTGTGAAATTGTCTTCTTTAATGCATGACAGTAGTCGGTCATTTAGATGCATGGGTTCACAATACTGCCTACGGGTTGAAGCTGGTACAAATCATGTGCTGATTGATCTATCACTTCACATAGCATGATGACCTACCTCCTTCGTGAACTTGAGTGTCTGCAGGGCTAGTTCTTGCATTGGTGACATAATCAATGAATGCACACCAGAGGGCACATGTGTACGCAGTCGCTCAAACATCGGGATGGGGAACGCTGCCATCTTGCCGTTTCCAGTCCTCGCCATAGCAAGCACATCCTTACCATCCATTATGAGAGGAATTGTCTGAAACATTGTAACACATGACAATGTGTAAATTCAAATGTAATATATACATTTCCTAAAATCTACAATTCTATTGCTGATCCAAACATTTTCAACAGTACATAAAGTATGAAACTTCAAACAAAATATTTACATTTTCAAAAACGATGATGTCCTATTTTAATAATAAATGTAGTACAAGTTCCAAATTATTGTTCTGGGACATCTTGCATTGTTGCATAAAATCTAAAAATAATATAAACTATAAAAAATTATTGTTTGACAAACATAAATACTTCAAATTGATCAATGCAGAGATCAATAGATCAAAACAATTAAACATGTAATGTGATAACAGATTTATAGATGTTTAAATTAAAAAAAATTACATAAAAATAAATCATGCCATGGTTGCTATGATCTAAAAGAAATATTTTCTGCCAGTTTTATTCTGCCAGAGTAAGGCTAGAAGTTTTTCTACAACCACGGTACCAACCTTCTTCTGAATGGGGGTTGGTATCTTGTATCCTTTTCGGATGACTGCATTGAAAACTCCAGGCGAAAGGCCTGAAAATTAAACAAAATATTTAATTGTACACATAAAAAGACAGAGTACTAATGTTTTCTACATTTCAAAAGTATATCAAAGTATTTTATTTCTCCTTTCTATTAGATGCAGGTAAAAAGGCATAAAGGTGTATAAAATACTACATGTAGAAGTGTGTGACTGCAACATCTACCTGATAGACTGCTAAAAATTAACTAAATTCCAACAGAAAAAGAACTGAGCATTAAAGTTTCTCATTTTGAAAAAACTTTCTCAAATTTGTTTTTATATAATCCAACAAAACACCAGCTAAATTCTTAAAGTTAGTTTTTAACAACTTATGTGAAAGTAAAATGTGATTCACATTTGCAACCTGTGCTTTATATTAGTGTTTCTCAACCGGTGTGACCCCTCAACCTCCCAAGTGTGTCGTGACATCTCTGGTGACGGTGTGCTCCCTCAACCTCCCAAGTTTGTCGTGACATCTCTGGTGACAGTGTGCCCCCTCAACCTCCCAAGTGTGTCGCTGCACACTGATGACGGTGTGCCCCCTGAATCTCCCAAGTGTGTCGTGACATCTCTGGTGACGGTGTGCCCCCTCAACCTCCCAAGTGTGTCGCTGCACACTGGTGATGGTGTGCCCCTCAACCTATCAAGTGTGTCGCGACATCTCTGGTAATTACAATAAAAAGTAAAAATTTTCTTGTCTTAATATTAAGCTACATTCATAGACACTGTTCTAAATTTCACCGTTTTATAAGCATGATGTCAGCGTTCTATTATGTGTATCTTGAGAGGAAAAGAAGACGGACAGAGATGTGTGTGTTTTCATTAGTTCACCTGCATCCATCGTTAGTCCAACATATGATTTCATTTCTTATTGGTGTACTAAGCACTAGGACATTGCTCACTGGAGATGTTTAAAGAGATGAATAACACACGTCCTGAACAAAAACTACTGAATAATCATAGCAGAACATATAGTTATGCTTTGCAAAACAATTCAGCATTATTTCCAGTAGACTGGCACTGAACAGTATGACTGGGTTTGTGATCCTTTCGCGTCATCTGAAGAGGTTTCCGCTGGGGAGCTTCCTCTAAACGTTTGAGAGGAACTGATAGACTTCAGGAGCGATCGCACCCTCATACTTCGTACTTAAGTTCTTTGATGTGCCCCAGGACATATTTTGGGTCCATGTGAAAAATTAGTATCAAACCGTTGCTGATCATACCATTTATGTGTTGCTATGATTTATGACAACATACCTGTGTCAGGTCAACTTCTCAACATTAATACTTATCAAGACCAAAAAGGATCAGGAACTTTATGTAAATCTTTCCAGCACAGAGCCGAACATTAAACGTCTCTGTTCCAGAAGACGGGTGCAAGTTTCTCACTAATGCCATGCAAATAGATGGTCTGGCCTATACATTAATTGTTTAACATGTGATCTGTAATGAT
>JAHLWY010001480.1:0-19598 GCA_020002185.1 Paraescarpia echinospica | reverse complement strand
TGAAAACCTCACTCGTGTTGGATTTGCTATTTTCACTTGCAGAAACGTTCGGAGTTACACCGGTTGAATTTTGTGTATTGCAATGCATGCATTGAGTCGTTTTGAATGCGCATATGTCTTTGCTTGGAAATAGTGCCATATCCTTATACAAACCATTAAATACATTATATTAATAGAGCATTCTATAAAAGTAAAATGTAAAGGTAAGTTCTTATATAGCGCAGTATCCAGTCCACAGGACTGCTCAAAGCGCTTTTCACTTTACCCCTGGCGGACCTGTTCAATCGAACATCATCGCGACTCGATGTATTATGGATGCATCAGCCTGTCAAATTCGATTATAAAGCAGCATTGGTTAAGGATTGGTTAAAGAGCGGTACATAGGCTCATTTGCTTGAAGACCGAGTCGGATGTATGTATGTATGTTTAGTGGAAATTCATTCCATAATTTAACGCCATTAAATTTAGAAGATTTGCTCCCCTGGCCCTTGACATAATAAAAATAAACAATAAAATACGAAATGTATATAGCGCCATAATCACATACTGCTCTATGGCGCTTTACAATACACTGATAATTACACTAAACAGGTAAATCATAAAATAGTATGTTAGGTAATTTAAGAACATATTAACTTAGAATCGTATATCGAATTAAATAGTGAAAAAGTTATTTAATTATACGGGTGTTATACCTAAAATGTATATATGGAATAAAATAAGCATGGAATTAAATTAAGTAGACTAATAACAATAATAACTATATTAAGTGAGATTGATTAAAACCGTAAGACATGTATTGTTCAGGCATAAATCATATTCCTGCCAGAATACGAAGTTTTTTTTAGCTGCCACTGAAAGCTGATGCAGCTGTTAGAGTTTCTGATGGTAGCAGGCAAACTGTTCCACAAAGTCGACGCTGCTTTGGAGAATGTCCGATCTCCGTATCTCCGTATGTGACTGTTCGAGTTCGTAACACTGTCACCAAGATTGTAGATTCAGATCGTAGAGAACGTATTGGTCTGTAAATGGACACCAGTCCGCTCAAGTATAGTGGTGCTTGGTGATGTACAGCACGGTAGGTATATTGTATTCGACGATGGACTGGACGCCAGCGAAGCTTCTTTAGAACGGGAGTGACATGCGAGCGGCGGCTGGTTCTTGTGATTATACGCGCGCATGCATTCTGCTGACGCTGCATTTTCGCAAGTTGATTCACGGGCAAGCCACGCAGTAAGGAATTAAAGTAATCAAGTCTTGATGTTATGGGAGCATGAACGAGTGTCTTCGCTGCGTCATATGGGTGAGGTATCTACGGATTCTCCCGATGTTTCTGAGGTGGTAATATCCAGTTCGTCATAAGGAATGTTTAGGCCTACGTGTTGGGTCTTACTTATAGGTGTTGATCGTATACATAACCGCAAGATCACGGACGGAAGATGATTGTAGTTGTTGTTGTTCACCGACCGTAACAGCTACTTTGGGTAACGCTTTAAATCCGCAGTGTTGACTCAACTACTTTTATTTTGTACTTGAGTAAAATACAATTAACTCACCTCAAAATTACTTAAGTAAAAGTACATTGAAAAAACCCTACTTAATTGAGTAAAAAGTAACTTTCAAAAGTACTTGAAGTAAGAGTAAAAGTACAATTCAACGTTTTAATTTAAACATTACAGCAGGCACACAAAATGCGAGACGAAAATAACTACTTCTCTCTACATGAACCTTAACCCTATAACAGTCACTAAAATAAAATAACTACTGCATAGTCTACTCAAATCACAACCACACGCGATCACGCTGTTGGGTGTAGCTCTCAGCTGGTGACGATGGGGACTGATCACTCATGGCCCTTTTTTCTGGACACGCCTTTTGTCAATAATCCGTCAAAAAAACATGTTCTGGATACACCCCTTGGCTACCCGACTAATAGATCTCTACAAATTTTCCGCGTGAGGTCAGTACTCTAGTGGCTTTGCCGTTGACGCGATAATGCAGACACCGTGAGGTGGCGCCACCGTTGGTTGAGTGAATTCGCTGTCGTTAATCTTGCGAGGAATTGGTCGCAAATAACACTGGATATCTGGAATAGTGTCGATTGACATTGGAAATAGTCTTGCCTGTCAAGTAAGTAATACAATGTACGTGAATCTTGTTTAGAAACTACACGTGAAATGTTTTCCAATATAATGAATTGATTGTTTCTAGTATTGAATATCAAATTCAGAGTTTCCCCTGGGACTGGATAAAATGACGGGCGAGGGTGGCTACGCGAGCGCCAAACGTTGCCAGGGGGATTTTTAGGAGATATTTTAAAAACTAGTTTTAAAATGGTGCATTCTGAGGTATGTTTTAACCTTTGCTCTTGAATATTGAGGTGAAGATATAACACAACAAATCACTACTTGTATATGTAGTAATCATGATTGACAGACGTCAATAATCACGATTGTTTCATCTTGTTGAAGTGTGGTTTCCACTTCACCACTGATACTCAGTTGAAGTGTGGTTTCCACATGACCACTGGTACTTGGTTGTGGTGATGTTTTGTTGCCCTAACCCTAGCCTAGGCCTTGTCACAACCAGACCTGGGGCCGAGTACATTTTCATGAGTACAAGTACGAGTACGAGTACTTTGATGATGGATAAGTACGAGAACGAGTACATTGCTAAAAGCTGAGTACAAGTACGAGTACATTCTCACATGTACAAGTAAAAGCATGAGTACATTTTTTTAAATATTAAAAAATAATGTATTTTATCATTGTTAATTAATCTAATTTATCTAACTCGGCACAAATGAATATGCAATGGCAGTTGATCAATTTTTTATAAGGAAAACTAAAAAACCTGTTTCATCAACAATGAAATTCACTTCATTGGCATTTATTTCAGTGGCATCGTATGATCTTATCATCTATTTGCCATTGCACCGAATGAACATGAGTTGTTCACAGGTTGAGTCTTTCAGGCTACACCGTTCATGTCAGAATACTTTCTCGGCTATGCTAAATACCCTTTCAACTGGGGCTGATGAGGCCGGAATGCTGAGATGGTGAGGGACCAACTGAGCCAGAGTTGGAAAACTCAGAACTGCAGTGGGTCACTATGACGATCTGTACATGGCTGACTGAGGTATTCGTTCACCTCTACAATCAGCAATCTGCTGATATTATAAGTTTGCAATTTATATTTTCTGATCGTAGACTACTAGTTGTTGAGAGGGTTAGCACATGTCCACATAACAGGCTCAGCATCCTCTTTGGACTTTCTAGCCAGGCTGCTGCCCTGGAATTATACTAGTGTAGGAGGCAGTCTCACATGAACCACCTTACATCTACAGAGGAAGACTGGCAGTTCTTGTTCTTAGCAGTTACCACTGTCAGCCATTGTCAAGTGGTATGGTCTCCAGATTACATCAAAGGCATTTCCTGTCTAACTGGTGGGTTAACTGCTAATTAGCTCTTTATGGATATCCTGGTGGCTTAATTAAACAAACAGGTTTATGGCCTGAACTGATAGCCTACAATTATTATTTGCTTAACAGGGTGTTTCTGACTGGGAAAAATTGCTGTCTGTTGCCATGTTTGGGTATCATAGTCATTGTTATCAGAGAATGAGGATGCACTATGTGTAGGGATGGTAAGATGGTATTCTATAAGAAATAACAAAGTATTTTTTAAATAGTTGAACATTTTAATATTTCAGGAAAGTTTCATTTTATAACCAAATATATTTATTTTCCCCAGTACATATTGAGAAAGTACTCAGATGTACTCGTAAAATCTGTGCTCTTCCAGTTCATCTTCAGACCTCCTGCAGCATGTTTTATAGTTCTTGTGGTGTAGTAGCGCATATGTGTATGTCATCGATGAGGCGAAGGTGGCTGATATATTCTATCCTCAAGCCTCTGGTTTCCCAGGTCAGTCTTCGGAATATGCTTTAGAGTGTAGCCATGAACAGCTTGGGCGATATGGTGTCACCCTGTCGTACTCCTCTCTTCATGTTGATCTTGTTGCTCTTTTTGTGTAGGTGGACTGTCACCGAGCTGTTGGTACAGGTGTCTTTCAGGAGTTTGATGTACACGTTTTCTATCCCCCGTTCTTGAAGGGAGGTCAGTATTGCTTGAGTTTGCACCAAGTCGAAAGCCTACTCGTAGTCAACGAAAGCAAGCACTTACATCGGTCTGTAGTTCTCTAAGTCTTTCTTATTTCCCTTCTTGAAGATTATCACCATCTTTGTGTTCTTTCATGCGGTGGGCATTCGTCTTTCTCATAAGCATTTAGTATACAGCTTAGCCAGTATCTTCGAGATGGTATCTTCTCCTGCTTTTAATGTTTCAACGTTTACATGGTCGTTGCCTGATGTCTTCCCATTCTTCATATCTCTTAGCGCTGTTTTCACCTCCCATGATGTTATCTCTGGTACCTTCTCCGGGTCAGTGTGAATTATGGTACTCTGTTCCTCTATTCGTTCCATGATCATATCTTGGTCTTGTATTTCTCTACCCTGCTTGTCTGTACAAGTGTAATCAGTCTGTCTCGGCCTAGTGCCTGTGTTCTTCTTCCATTCTTTTTCTGTAGAATAGCCTGGATTTAAAACCGTGCACAGTCAAACCTCTCTTTGTGGTCAACTCAGTATGTTATGATGTATGATGTGGAATTAGCTAAGATGTTGCTCACTTCAGTCACTTGACTTCTCAACTTTCGAGTGTCAATATGTACGACTAGAATTGACCAAAATAAAAAATTTGCAATTGCATATTTGTGTTTTCAACTCGTGCATGCCTTAGCTCCTGTTGGAAATATGCATACTTTTAAATTCACAAACATGTTTCCCGGCATAACTATGTGTCATTTGTTGACTCTGTGAGACTTCTGCTCCCTTTCCTTTGAACATGTTCCAAGTGGATTACAAGCATGTCCCACATGAACACATATTTGGGATGAAAACTGTTGTCAAAGTAGTCTTCATTTGCAATGTAGTAAATGTACCATAATATCTCTGGGTTAAAAAAAAGCTCATAGGCAATAACAAGATAAAAATAAATACATTATTTTATACAATTAATCATGTTAAAAATAAAATGTGTCTAAAAGACAATTAAACATGTTAAATTAATAATTAATTAAATTTAAGCCAAATAATTGAAATGTAATTTCTACTATAATTATAACAACATGAAACAAAATCACTATATTAAAATGTTAATATTATAACGTTTGTGGTGGTTTATTGTATTATTACATAGGCATATTGAGCTTATCGTTGTATTTATTGTATTGTGTTTATTTTCCAGAGTCCCCAACAAGCAAGAGGCCAGTGTGTGTGACAACTGTGTCATCAAGTCAGAAGTGCAGTTGACATCATCAATGAAGTTCAGTATCATACTCACAGAATCACGTGAACAACTTTTGTGAAAGACGACGTGTTTGTGAGAGAAAGCACTAGCGGAAGTGTTGGAATGTTTGTTGATTCGGGGACTTTGTGGGGGTCCATGGAAGGATTACTCCAGACAGACTTGGTTGAGTCTACTCATATGACTCAGTTATGAGTGTCTACACTCACCGGTTGAGTCATACTCATAATTATGACTCGGTTATGAGTGACTGTAAATAGTACAATATCAACAAATAAAAGTTATATTAATCTTATTTATGAGAAGATTGTCTACCAAGAACAGAAGCCACAAATATATTCATATTTCTGGCTTAACTTTGGATATAACAGACTCGATATTGGATACAAACAGGCTCAAAATTGGATATAAACAGGCTCAAAATTGGATATAAACAGGCTAAACATTGGATACAAACAGGCTAAACATTGGATACAAACAGGCTCAACATTGAATATAACGGCTCAACATTGGATATAGACAGGCTCAACATTGGATATAAACAGGCTCAACATTTGATATAAACAGGCGCAACATTGGATATAAGCAGGCGCAAAATTGGATATAAACAGGCGCAAAATTGGATATAAACAGGCGCAACATTGGATATAAACAGGCTCAACATTGGATATTGACAGGCTCAACATTGGATATTGACTGGCGCAACATTGGATATAAACAGGCTCAATATTGGATATAAACGAGTGACTAAACTAAACAGTTATGTCCGACTGAAGGTGATATAAACTGAAGGCCATTGCACCCGACACTCCACAAGTCAAGTTTCTTCCAGTGATGCCCGGTTGAAGGGTAAGTACATTGATAATTTGTATTATTCTAGTTTTGACATTTCAAGGAAAAATAATTATACCCCACCTTTTTATTATAATTATTATATACTATTATATTATAATTAACACTTGTAAGGTTTGCATAAAGGTCCAAGTCCACTCAAAACTCTACTCATAGGTGTTTATACATTACAGGTTTTTTCTTCATAGTGTAAACTAAACATGCAAATATAAAAACAGTTTTAAAGACACACAGGCTTGTTTCGCCCTGCAGGGGGTATATTTTATTGCTGGACTTGTACACATCTTCAGACCTGCCTACCATTCCGGATTGTCCGGAATCATTCCGGAAAGTCACCTCAAATTACGGTATTACGGTGAGGGATGAAAATATTACGGACTGACCATGTTGGGTAATCACTCAAATTTAGGTTGCACTATATTCAACAGGTGGCAGCATATGTATGCAGCATGTTGTGACATGGTTTTTCATTCGCTGAGTCTGGTCGTAATGTAACCAATAGGAAACAGCGTTATGACAAATTCGCATTTCCGCGATCAAACAAAACGAAGTAACGCGGCACGAAATGATGGCTGACAGCGAAACGACGCCACTGCCACCCCAAAAGAAATGTGTAATGCAAAAATGTAGTGAGTGTTGTACTTGTAGTGTTAGGCCAACTAACTGTACTAAGACTAAGTTAGTGTATTTATTGAGGAGTTTAGTGTATAATTTACAGCCTATCATACAGTTACTTCAGTCTATATCATTTATCATACTAGAGTTGAGTAGGCTAGAGTGTAGGTGGTGTTGATGACAGTGTAAGTGTAACTAATGGTTTTGACCCAGTGTAATGTAATGGTTTTGGTCCATCGCTACCCCCCCCTGTCTATCATTTATCATACTATAGTTGATTAGGCTAGAGTGTACATGATGTTGATGACAGCGTAACTAATGGGTTTGACCTTTCGCTACCCCCCCCTGACAATATCTTACATGGTGGTTCTGCATTACTGACAGGAAGGGTATATTCCTGAAAATCAGTGTAAATGGGAAGATGGATTACTGACAGGAAGTTTTTGGGGTAGGCAGATCTGCATCTTCCATTTAGTGAAACACATGTTACTTTTGAGATGATCTGGTGCTGTTAACTCAAATGATATGGATGGATTTAAAATTCATTAATGAATAAACAAAATGAAAGAAATGGTGACATTTAAACCTATCATAACCTATGTGCCCAAGTGTGTCAACGTATATGATCAGTTATCACGAAATGTCGACAGAATTTGTTTTTGGGGGGTAAATTTAGAATTCCATATATAATGTTTTCCTTTTAATCACTAATAAACAACATGTCAGGCTAATCGTGAAATAAATTTGGGTAGCTTAATTACTAAAACTGACTCTTTGGGATCACTTTCAACTTGTAAGTTTGTGTTGCTCGATACTGAACGTATTCCTGTACATCATATATTTAACATATTTATTATGGTATTTTCAAATTTCTGCTTTTCGATTGTATTTTTTTGAGCACGTAACAGGCTTATGGTTAAGATTCAATAGCAATGGCAACTTTTATCAAATTTCTTTTGTTTTCATGTGATTTAAAAATTAGAGTACCTTTTCTGTCTGCCTTTTAGAAGAGACAAGAGGTTTTGTCATTCTGAGGGACACTGTTTGCATAATATCACTGCAAGTTCAAATATAAAACAAAAAATTTTCAACGGACCAATGTTTGTGCGGATACTATCGTGTTTTGTCTTTCTGGTGATGTTTAAAAAAAGTATACATTCGGTGTCGGAGAATGGAATTTGTCTTTAATATTTCTCAAATAGAAAGTAATTGTCTTAAGTGGAATCTGATTACTGTTCTTTGGCATCTTTGAGTGTTGCTCGGTGACAGCTAAATGCACTAGTTTCCAATCGTCATCACTTGGGTGAAAATGCAGCCCTACTCTAAATAAAAAAGTAGTGTTTATAGCAAGAGATGTCTTAAACAACTAAGTATTGTGTCGATTATTTTGGTAATATTTAGCAGGATGAAACAGTCTTCTTTTCGGCTTATGGACCAACATGCAGATGGAGCGATTTCGGTATTGGGAACTTGGAGAGTCGGTCACAAAATGGATGGTGTCAAGTAAAGGCATGGTTTGTTGGAGCTCTGATATCATTGCTTTAAGGAAGGCGAACGTTTAAGGCACCGAGTGGGTCGTCACACCTGACAGGCCTACGAAACTCAAAACTTTCATATTCCCATCTTCATCTCTGTAGTGCAATACCATTGGGTGGATGCTTACCTGCGCTTTGTCATAGTACACAAACCCTATTTCTTCCATGTATTTGACCTGCCAATTCTCTGCATAGTCCATCTAGCATGTGGCTTCCATCATAGGTTTAAACTTACCTCTGAGGTGTGCAGATTCTGCCACAATGAGCTCTCAATTCTGAGATTTCTTTCATGAGTGTTCAGTGTTTCCCCTAGGTGAAATGATGGGCGAGGTGGCAGTGATAGGGTATGCGAGCAGCGCAGGCGCGAAGCTTTGCTGGGGGCATGCTTCCCCTGAGTTTTTTTTTAAACGCTTTAAAATGGTGCATTCTGAGGTATATTTTAACCTTTACTCTTAAATATAGAGGGGAAGATATATAAAACAACAAGACACTACTTGTAACTATAGTAATCATGATTGATAAAAGTCAGTAATCATGATTGTTTCATCGTGTTCAGGTGTGGTTTCCACTTGACCACTGGTACTCAGTAGACGTGTGGTTTCCACTTGACCACTGGTACTCAGTAGAGGTGTGGTTTCTACTTGACCACTGTTACTCAGTTGAGGTGTGGTTTCCACTTGACCACTGGTACTCAGTTGAGGTGTGGTTTCCACTTGACCACTGGTACTCAGTTGAGGTGTGGTTTCCACTTGACCACTGGTACTCAGTTGAGGTGTGGTTTCCACTTGACCACTGGTACTCAGTTGAGGTGTGGTTTCCACTTGACCACTGGTACTCAGTTGAGGTGTGGTTTCCACTTGACCACTGGTGCTTGGTTGTGGTTATGTTTTTCTTGCACTAACCCTTGGCCTTGTTACCTGACAGAGTCAGTAAAAAAGTAAACGGTAAGTTCTTATAAAGTGCAAGACTGCTCAAAGCACTTTACATTTTACTCCCTGGCAGACCTGTTCAGTTGAATACCATCTCGACTTCTCTTGGAAGCATCCAGGGGTATTATCTGAAGACTCTGATCATCACCTGTAAATGATTATAATATCATAATATTATGGTAAATTGGTGGTTTATGTTCCAAAGATTATATATTATTTGCTGCTAGCATGCTATGCAATTAATTAAACAGTCATTTCTGGAATGCCAAAAAAGTATGTTTCTATTAATCGCAAGAACATTTCTCAAGTTGTATCCTTTTTATAAAACAGTATAAGTTGTTTAGTGTATCCTAAGTTATTGATAACCCGTTAGTATACACGATTTTGGGCAGTAGGCGATTTTTATGAGATGTGAACTCTGGTGGTTTATAAGTAAATACTTCACTCAAATCAACTTTCCCAAATGTTTATTTGCACAACTGATATCTTACGAATGACATTCCTTATTTTGCTTAAAAAAAACCGGCATGGAACATTAGCTGAAACTAGAATAGACTTGTGCCGTGGGCATTTGTGTCGAATCCGGACCCACCTTGATTTTGCCGTTATAACTTGAGTTTTGCTTAACTTTGATTCCTCAGTGAGATAATTCCATCATTCAACATTATCCTAGGCATATTTACCTTTAAGAATATTGCGTCTTACGCCCATTTGAGGCGTAAATAGCGCCTCGGTTTGTATCAACATATGCTGTTATAGCTGTCATTTTACGCGTGCTGTGAGGTAACAGACTAGTGCAAACCGGGTCGCTATTTGAGCTTCAACAAGGTCCGGATTCGATACAATGCCGACTAGTGAATAGGATGCACGGTTTTTATTTGGGCTTCAAAAGAGTCCGGATTCGACACAAGTGCCGACTAGTGACGTAGTGCCATCAGTCTGCATGGTTTTCACTCCCACCACCATCATAAACCAAAACGCAAGTTACCGTTGGGTGCCATTTTACATGAATGTCAAGATTTCTAGTATGTCGAAACTCCGCAAGGTGTCACCATTGGAGACACCGGGGATACCGCAGGAATATTCCGTGATTGGACAACTGACAAGTGATATCTTTCACGTTGCCCAATGGAGTTAAATCCTAACTTCTTAATCTTTAAAAATAATCCATAAATTGTCAGAAGGGACAACACATGGATGATGGATGAGAGGCAATACGTTCAGGGTAGAGCCTCTAGCCTACTCCGAAATTATGTACTGGAGCAGGCCGCAAGAATATTGCTAGATAATTTATTCCAATCTGGTATAGTTCTTAAAATTACAGATGTAGACAAAATGGTTTTATTACAACTAGGTCTACTTAATTTCTGATTAAATAAAATATTCCCATCTTGATGCATCAATGATCCTGCCTGTGTAGCTCTATTAATCTTTTGCTCACCAAAGTCTGAAAATTTGATTGACAATTCATCATTATTTATTTAATAAAACAGAGTTAAATGCATAACACGTCTCCGATCTGTTAATTGTGCCCAATTTAAGTCTTTTAACAATTCTGTCACACTTATTTCATATGAATAATTAGATTTTTTTGTCCATCTTGCTGCACGTCTTTGAATTACTACAAGGCTGTTAAAGGAAATAAAAATAAGGCATTAGCTAAAATCCTTTTTCCATGTGTACCCAAAGTTTAACATTGTATGTAACATTTGACAACATTAAACAAATACAGAAAATACATTTGTAGCATAAATTAGATTTTAAGCCCGTCTGTGAAGCGATTCCCGCGGAAAATGAAATTTAAATGAGCTAGGCGATCACGTGGTATCGTGACGTCACTTATGACACACACTCGCATCAGGCCGACCCTTTCCATGCATCCAGAGCATGTTAACAAGGATAGCTTTTGGGTCGAAACGAGCGTCAGAACGAGTTATTGTGCAATATTCCGACGTAATACAAACACTAGTCATCATAGAGGAACAAGCAGTTATCTTAACTCATCCACATGAATCCACTTTATTCAAAACAATGAATGCGAATGGGCCTAGCATGTCAACTAGGTTTCGCCGAAGCTTGGCTCAAGTGTTTTCAGAATAATTATATAGAATGCAAACCAACGAGGAGAGACAATCTACACTCAATAAACATACATATCCAGCTACAGAAAGTAACGTATAACTTGCTAATATCACTAGAATATTCCATGTACGAAGGAGGAGTTGTACAATTCTATCATAACAACTTAAATCAGTCATTGAATTTCTGGTCGATCTTGTTAGCTCCGCTGGTAGCCATGCTTTGGTTCCCAGGCATTTATTTTGCAATCGGGCTTACCCCAATACCAAACCATTGATTTTCTTTACACTTTTTGTTGTTTATGTTTTCACGAAGTAATATAAACCAAATCATTTTTATACTATGATGCACTGTTTATAAATATTTTGGTAGTAATTATTTATTCGCCACAAAAATGAAAATATGGAAATTATATAACGACGTTTCAAAATTGTATTCATCAAAACAAATATAATGTAATGGATGTATAATTTATTAATTGTATATATATTGTACGGTAATATATTGTAATTATATATGTGAAAACAAATGGTGATCTGTCTGTGACTTGGCTATTGTCTTCCTCGTGTTTCTTCCTTTCTTCTGGTAAAAGATGTAATCCCTCGAAAGGGACACTTTTTTATTGAGGGTCTTTCTGAACCTTGTACTTAGCATTTTCTGTTTAACGTTGGGATTTCTGACTGGATCAAACAATGCTTTCTTGAGTGATGTCCTAGCTTGCGGACTTATACACGACATCGTCGTTGTAAAGGGGAGTAGAGCATCTACTCTGTGTGGCCTTAGTGTGATGTCAAGTTGCTTAGCCAGCTCCAATGCTGCCGTTGTAAGTGAAGAAATCTCATAAACTACTTCTTGGCTGGGGTGAACTGTGGAACATATATTTGGTATACGCGTAGGTGCGTTGGAATCAGCCGAGTTGATATGCAACAGCGAATAATCAGCAGATGATACCGAGCTTATACTCGAGTTCAGTGAAGTTGCCGGAGTAGACATGGGGCTAATATCATATTTCGACAACGTAACAATTTTTAAACAATTGATTTCGTCCAGTGCTTCACCTATCGTTTTCTTCAGCTGTCTCACCTTAGACTGACGTGAGAGAGGCAGCTTCACCACCAACCTACAATATGAAACTTATTCCTAATCCGCGATATAATGGTTGTATCATTATTTGTTGTATGGTTGATAGAATATACTGCACTAAATATATACACGTGTCACAATAAACCTATTTCGTGTTTCAAGTGTATAATCTAATAAATCCTTTATTTCTTTCCAAATTTATATATATCTTCTGATAATATATAACATCAACTATTTGTGTAGAGTATTCAATAAGACATAAATAAAAGGCAGTGATAGCAGAAACAACAACAACACGCACGCACGCACGCACGCACGCACGCACGCACGCACGCACGCACGCACGCACGCACGCACACACGCATGCACGCACACACACACACACACACAACACACACACTATAAGGCAACATACAGGATGCCATGTACCTAGACAATGTGGGCTCCTCTTTGTAAATTTTTCGCCTTTTATGTGGTGCGAGTGGAGATCTCTCTGGAGCTAAACCACGCTTCCTCTTGGAGGACCTCAGCTGTGATGTTCTTTCCTCTTGTGGTGTTTCAGCATTCTCTTGCTTCGCTGCTACAACAATACAAAGAGTGTTAACGATATGTAGGCCCCTGTACATTATATTGAAACAGATCAACCTGATCTGTCATGAATAAATACAGCAAATATGTTGACACAAACAACTTACCTTTCTTTTTTGCCCGGTACTTTTTATTATTTCTCACTTTGCGCTGGAGGTATGCTGTTTTCCTTTCTTCAGTCATAAGTAACGTTGACCTGCTTCTGTACTCCTAAAAACAACTTAAAATAAATATCTTGGGGCAAAATGATTAATTAAATAATTAACTAATCATTACACAATGTACGCTAAATGATTAATGACCTTTATTTCAGTTTCAGCAGTTAACGCAATAAAACCTGTCCATAACCAACCGGTCATCGTCAGGACTCTGCAAAATTACCGCTATAGGCAGGTTGACTTTAGAGAGTTTCATGACTTGGATACACATTAGATAGATAATAAGATTAGGTAGATAATAAGATAACTTCTATTGTGCCTAAGTCCTTGGAAACCAAGCTCAGGGACGTATCAAAACAAAAGGATTGGTCAATCTGAAAATCCATAAGCAGTATACCAGTTGTCAACAGATAGGTCAAGGTGCTAGGGAGCTATGGTGGATACAGTAAGCAAGGTTGTAAAGATATTTTTTAAATGACGATGGAATTTTGTAATATTTTCAACTGATCTAACACTAAGAGGGAGCATATTCCAAAGAGTTGATGCAGCAACAGAAAAAGCTCTAGTTCCAATGTTAGTGTTGACTCTAGGAACAAAAAGTAGGTCAGAACTAGATGATCGAAGCTGGATAGGTTTTCTTACAGGAGTAAGCAATGAATGCAAATAAGATGGTTGGTTACTGGACAGTGCCTGGTATGTAATGGTACAGATCTTAAATATTATACGATATCGTACAGGAAGCCAGTGAAAGACTTCAAAAGTGGTACAGAGCGAGAAAAATGAGGAGCATTTCTAACAACTCTTCCTAGACAATTTTGGACACGCTGAAGTTTTGTGATATTCTTGCTAGCAATATTATAAAGGAGGGAATTGCAATAGTCAAGTCTGCTGCTAACAAGCGCTGTTGCAATAGTTTTCCCTCCTAGATTCCGCACCGAGGTTGCTGGTATGATATACTGATTCAAAATATGCGCAGGGAAAAGACCATCCAGTTTACTACGCTGCATTGAATACCAATAATGATTAATTCAGTTTTATTTGCATTTAATTTCAACTTGCTGTCAGTCATCCAGTGGAAGATATCTTGAAGGCAATCACTAAGTTGGTTAAGCTTACCTCTGAGGTGTGCAGATTCTGCCACAATGAGCTCTGAATTCTGGGAGTTCTCTCATGAGTGTTCAGTATTTCCCCTAGGTGAAATGATGGGCGAGGTGGCAGTGATGGGGTACGTGAACGCTGCAGGTGCGAAGCGTTGCTAGGGGGGTCCGGGGACATGCTCCCCTGACATTTTTTTTAAACTAGCTTTACAATTGTGCATTCTGAGGTATGTTTTAACCTTTACTCTTGAATATAGATGGGAAGATATAAAACAACAAGACACTACTTGTAAATGTAGTAATCATGATTTATAAAAGTCAGTAATCATGGTTGTTTCATCGTGTTGAGGTGTGGTTTCCATTTTACCACTGGTACTCAGTAGAGGTGTGATTTCCACTTGACCACTGGTACTCAGTAGAGGTGTGGTTTCCACTTGACCACTGGTACTCAGTTGAGGTGTGGTTTCCACTTGACCACTGGTACTTGGGTGTGGTTATGTTTTTCTTGCACTAACCCTTAGCCTTGTTACCTAACAGAGTCAGTAAAAAACTAAAAGGTAAGTTCTTATAAAGCGCATGACTGCTCAAAGCACTTTACACTTTACTCCCTGGCAGACCTGTTCAGTCGAACACCATCTCAACTTCTCTGGGAAGCATCCAGGGGTATCACCTGAAGACTCTTTCATCATCACCTTTAAATGATTATAATATCATAATATTATGGTAAATTGGTGGTTGATGTTCCAAAGATTATATTTTATTTGCTGCTAGCATGCTATGCAATTAATTAAACAGTCATTTCTGGAATACCAAAAAGTATGTTTCTATTAATCGCAAGAACGTTTCTCAAATTGTGTCCTTTTAATAAAACAGTATAAGTTGTTTAGTGTATTCTAAGTTATTGATAACCCGTTAGTATACACGGTTTGGGGCAGTAGGCGTTTATTATGAGATGTGAACTTCGGTGGTTTATAAGTAAATACTTCACTCAAATCAACTTAACGTTTATTTGTACAACTGATATCTTACGAATCACATTCCTTGTTTTGCTAGAAAAAAAACCGGCATAGAACATTAGTTGAAACTAGAATAGACTTGTGCCGTGGGCATTTGTGTCGAATCTGGACCCACCTTGATTTTGTCGTTATAACTTGAGTTTTGCATCTTACGCCCATTTGAGGTGTAAATAGTGCCCCACTTTGTATCAACATACGCTGCTATAGCTGTCATTTTACGCGCGCTGTGAGGTAACAGACTAGCGTAAACCGGGTCGCTATTTGAGCTTCAACAGGGTCCGGATTTGATATGAGTGCCGACTAGTGAATAGGATGCATGGTTTTTATTTGGGCTTCAAAAGAGTCCGGATTCGACACAAGTGCCGACTAGTTACATAGTGCCATCAGCCTGCACGGTTTTCACTCCCACCACCGTCATAAACCAAAACGCAAGTTACCGTTTGGACAACATTTTACATGAATGTCAAGATTTCTAGTATGTCGAAACTCCGCAAGGTGTCACCATTGGAGACACCGGGGATACCGCAGGAATATTCTGTGATTGGACAACTGACAAGTGATATCTTTCATGTTGCCCAATGGAGTTAAATCCTAACCTCTTAATCTTGAAAAATAATCCATAAATTGCCAGAAGGGACAACACATGGATGATAGATGAGAGGCAATACGTTCAGGGCAGCACCTCTAGCCTACTCCGAAATGATGTACTGGAGCAGGCCACAAGAATATTGCTAGATAATTTATTCCAACCTGGTATAGTTCTTAACATTACAGATGTAGAAAAAATGGTTTTATTACAACTAGGTCTACTTAATTTATGATTAAATAAAATATTCTCATCTTGACCCATCAATGATCCTGCTCGTGTAGTTCTATTAACCTTTTGCACACCAAAGTCTGAAAATTTGATTGACAATTCATCAGTATTTATTTTATAAAACAGAGTTAAACGCATAATACGTCTCTGATCTGTCAATTGTGCCCAATTTAAGTCTTTTAACAATTCTGTCACACTTATTTCATATGAATATTTAGATTTTGTCCATCTTGCTGCTCGCCTTTGAATTACTACAAGGCTGTTAAAGGAAATAAAAATAAGGCATTAGCTAAAATCCTTTTTCCATGTGTACACAAAGTTTAACCTTGTATGTAACATTTGACAACACTAAAAAAATACAGAAAAATACATTTGTAGCATAAAGTCGATTTTAAACCCGTCTGTGTAGCGATTCCCGCGGAAAATTAAAATTTAATGAGCTAGGCAATCACGTGGTATCGTGACGTCACTTATGACTCACACTCGCATCAGGCCGATCCTTTCCATGCATTCAGAGCATGTTTACAAGTATAGCTTTCGGGTCGAAACGAGCGTCAGACTGAGTTATTGTGCAATATTCCGATGAAATACAAACACTACCGGTAGTCATCATAGAGGAACAAGCAGTTATCTTACCATTCCACATGAATCCAATTTTATTCAAAACAATGAATGCGAATGGGCCTACAAGTCGACTAGGTTTCGCCGAGCTTGGGCTCGTTTTCAGAATAATTATATCGAATGCAACCAACGAGAGACAATCTACACTAATAAACATACATATCCAGCTACAGAAAGTAACTTGTATAATCTCATAATATCACTAGAATATCGATGTATGAAGGAGGAGTTGTACAATTTATCATAACAACTTAAATCAGTCATTGAATTTCTGTCGATCTTGTTAGCTCGGTTGGTAAAGGCGCTGGTTCCTTAGCATTTATTTTGCAATCGGGCGACCCCACACCAAACCATTGATTTTCTTTACACTTTTTGTTGTTTATGTTTTCACGAAGTAATATAAACCAAATCATTTTTATACTATGATGCACTGTTTATAAATATTTTGGTAGTAATTATTTATTCGCCACAAAAATGAAAATATGGGAATTATATAACGACGTTTCAAAATTTTATTCATCCAAACAAATATAATGTAATGGATGTATAATTTATTAATTGTATATATATTGTACGGTAATATATTGTAATTATATATGTGAAAACAAATGGTGATCTGTCTGTGACTTGGCTATTGTCTTCCTCGTGTTTCTTCCTTTCTTCTGGTAAAAGATGTAATCCCTCGAAAGGGACACTTTTTTATTGAGGGTCTTTCTGAACCTTGTACTTAGCATTTTCTGTTTAACGTTGGGATTTCTGACTGGATCAAACAATGCTTTCTTGAGTGATGTCCTAGCTTGCGGACTTATACACGACATCGTCGTTGTAAAGGGGAGTAGAGCATCTACTCTGTGTGGCCTCAGTGTGATGTCAAGTTGCTTAGCCAGCTCCATTGCTGCCGTTGTAAGTGAAGAAATCTCATAAACTACTTCTTGGCTGGGGTGAACTGTGGAACGTATATTTGGTATACGCGTAGGTGCGTTGGAATCAGCCGAGTTGATATGCAACAGCGAATAATCAGCAGATGATACCGAGCTTATACTCGAGTTCAGTGAAGTTGCCGGAGTAGACATGGGGCTAATATCATATTTCGACAACGTAACAATTTTTAAACAATTGATTTCGTCCAGTGCTTCACCTATCGTTTTCTTCAGCTGTCTCACCTTAGACTGACGTGAGAGAGGCAGCTTCACCACCAACCTACAATATGAAACTTATTCCTAATCCGCGATATAATGGTTGTATCATTATTTGTTGTATGGTTGATAGAATATACTGCACTAAATATATACACGTGTCACAATAAACCTATTTCGTGTTTCAAGTGTATAATCTAATAAATCCTTCATTTCTTTCCAAATTTATATATATCTTCTGATAATATATAACATCAACTATTTGTGTAGAGTATTCAATAAGACATAAATAAAAGGCAGTGATAGCAGAAACAACAACAACACGCACGCACGCACGCACGCACGCACGCACGCACGCACACACGCATGCACGCACACACACACACAACACATACACTATAAGGCAACATACAGGATGCCATGCACCTAGACAATATGGGCTCCTCTTTGTCAATTTTTCGCCTTTTATGTGGTGCGAGTGGAGATCTCTCTGGAGCTAAACCACGCTTCCTCTTGGAGGACCTCAGCTGTGATGTTCTTTCCTCTTGTGGTGTTTCAGCATTCTCTTGCTTCGCTGCTACAACAATACAACAATACAAAGAGTGTTAACGATATGTAGGCCCCTATACATTATATTGAAACAGATCAACCTGACCTGTCATGAATAAATACAGCAAATATGTTGACACAAACAACTTACCTTTCTTTTTTGCCCGGTACTTTTTATTATTTCTCGCTTTGCACTGGAGGTATGCTGTTTTCCTTTCTTCAGTCATAAGTAACGTTGACCTGCTTCTGTACTCCTAAAAACAACTTAAAATAAATATCTTGGGGCAAAATGATTAATTAAATAATTAACTAATCATTACACAATGTACGCTAAATGATTAATGACCTTTATTTCAGTTTCAGCAGTTAACGCAATAAAACCTGTCCATAACCAACCGGTCATCGTCAGGACTGTGCAAAATTACCGCTATAGGCAGGTTGACTTTAGAGAGTTTCATGACTTGGATACACATTAGATAGATAATAAGATTAGGTAGATAATAAGATAACTTCTATTGTATTGGAAACCAAGCTCAGGGACGTATCAAAACAAAAGGATTGGTCAATCTGAAAATCCATAAGCAGTATACCAGTTGTCAACAGATAGGTCAAGGTGCTAGGGAGCTATGGTGGATACAGTAAGCAAGGTTGTAAAGAAAAGTTTTAAATGACGATGGAATTTTTTAATATTTTCAACTGATCTAACACTAAGAGGGAGCATATTCCAAAGAGTTGATGCAGCAACAGAAAAAGCTCTAGTTCCAATGTTAGTGTTGACTCTAGGAACAAAAAGTAGGTCAGAACTAGATGATCGAAGCTGGATAGGTTTTCTTACAGGAGTAAGCAATGAATGCAAATAAGATGGTTGGTTACTGGACAGTGCCTGGTATGTAATGGTACAGATCTTAAATATTATACGATATCGTACAGGAAGCCAGTGAAAGACTTCAAAAGTGGTACAGAGCGAGAAAAATGAGGAGCATTTCTAACAACTCTTGCTAGACAATTTTGGACACGCTGAAGTTTTGTGATATTCTTGCTAGCGATATTATAAAGGAGGGAATTGCAATAGTCAAGTCTGCTGCTAACAAGCGCTGTTGCAATAGTTTTCCCTCCTAGATTCCGCACCGAGGTTGCTGGCATGATATACTGATTCAAAAT
>JAHLWY010001479.1:0-19637 GCA_020002185.1 Paraescarpia echinospica | reverse complement strand
CAGAGTCATTCGATGCCACCAGAGTAACAAACTTAGCCAAAACGCGTGAGGGTGTACATAATCCACCTCACCACATTCTGGTTATACATACTGTGCCGACCAACGATTGGACTGATTTGCCATCTGCGAACACACACCAACTGACACCGACAATCCATGGAAAGGTCATCCTCGTTAAGTGGTATTCCCGATGATGTATGTATGTATGTATTATGTATGTATATATGTATGTATGTGTGTATGTGTCAATGTATGCATCTATGTATGTATCTATGTATCTATCTATGTATCTATATATGTATGTATCTATATATGTATGTATCTATGTATGTATGTATGTATATTAGTATGCACGTATGTATGTTTAGGTAATTACGTATGTCATACTTTAATGATTTTCCTAGCATCAGTAGCAAATTCATTAAATTACTTTATTTCCATGTACAGCCTGTATATGAACAATATATTATGCCAATTCACTTATATATGTGTGCATTTCCTTCTTTGCAGTTGATGGCGATCGTGTTAAAATAGGTAATATATGGTGCTTTGATTGATTGATGGAGTTTACTGAGTAAAATTATATTCATGACGAGTATAAATAACAATAGCGTCATAATATAATTCCGAAGATAACACATAAAAGCACAACAAAGTACATTTATGTCCAATGTGGTCCTCATAAAATTAATAACTAATGATAATGAAAATAAATACAGTAAATAAATAAACATTATACAATAGCAAAAATGGTTTGTTTATCATAAGAATCAGAATCAATTTATTATTGGCAACTTTTCAGCTGGATTATACATACATTATATTTCCAAGATGGCGATCGTGTGAAAATAAGTAATATGTGGTTTGTATATATTTCTAAGATGGGCTTTTCAAATATATTATATATATGTAGAGCGGGTTATTATCGTGTGCGTTGTCAACAATTACTAGCAGTTTTTTTTTTAATAAACGAATTTGTTGCAGAGAGTGGAAGTCTAGTTACGTATAGATGTTATTGCTACTACTGGGGATATAGCAGCTCCTACAAGACATCATATGGATGTTACTGTTATGTGCCTAAAACGTACGGAGGTTGCAAAGTTGTCTACGGAAAGGCCTATGCCTACGTTACGGGATACTACGCAAAGTGCAAATGCTACTACAAAACCCGCACAGTCTGGGCCGGCTAAAGCGGCTGCTTTGAACAGATGGCGATGATGCTTCAAGCCTACTCCGTCAGGGGCCGCCAAGATGAAAGCAGTAGATTACAAGGCGATGTCGGCTAACATTATCACTGGACTCTAACTGACTGCGTCCATTAATTCCGCTCACCATGGAACGAATAAAAACACCAACTGAAATAATAATTTAACCGTAACTAGTCCATGCTTCGCAACTAAGCTGTCTAAAGTTAATAACATGTTACACACTAAGGTTACATTCACAGTATCGTGTATTATTTTGAAACATTGTATGGAGTTGAACGTGGTCAATAAGTCGGTGATAATAAAACGAAATCCGCCAAAGATACATTTGTTGCATATCATTTTTGAAAAAAACACACACACACACACGCACACACACACACACACACACACACACACACACACACACACACACACACACACACACACACACACGAACACGGACATGAACACGTATATACTGTACATGAACACATTGCACATTACACGTGCACTCGCGCACGCCTCACAGAGTAGAATAGCTGATTGTAACCGTTGAAGACTATATATAGTACTCAATTGTTTATGTTAATAATTCGTTTTATGAACCGAGCGATAACCTTCCTATTTTCCTCAGTCGGCCGATATGATTAGTTATACATGTTTCCAAACAGCACGACACCATTCAGCGGTCAATCACAGTCAGTCCACTGAAATCTTGCCTCACCTGATCCAGTTTTGCGGCTGTGAGCCACTACTGACGTCACGCTGGACGCAACATTGTAATATCGCAATCACTCGATCGGCTATTTCTGTAAAACTACGAATATTTAGGTCTTTTTAAGGTTTACGCTCCACGGTATATAAACTTTTTCTAAACATCATCATTTGAAAGTGTATAAATTCTTTGTTTGCAAGAACACAGCATACGTTATCCCAGGACATAGCCTGTCAGCAAGACTTGTTATAAAGCTGACACTTTGTCATGCCTAAGTTATTCCCAAGATTTGGGGACGTGTGACTTTCCATTTCCTATTTTTTTCCCTGGCAAGGTTTGAGTTTCTACACTATATGACCAGGGATTTACCGCTATTATATTTAACATCGTGGTGATCCATTAGAGCAACATATGAATGAATTAACGTTTATTCAGAACATTGATAACAATATATATATACAAGACAAGACAACCAAACAAGTTTAACTAGAATATAAGTGAGAGTATTCAATATGTTGAGTAAAGTGTGCAGTCCCTTGGTGGAAGGAGCAAACTGAAGTAGATAATCGGCGTACATCAGCAGATTAAACCTAACGCACGCACACCCCCCCCACACACACGCACGCGCACGTACACACAAATAGACACGCACACGGAGCACAATGGTGCAGTGGCTAGAGCTTCGGACTCTCGACCGAGAGAACCCAAGTTCGGATCCCGTGCTGTTGTATCGAACCTTGGGCACGTTCGTTCATTCTGCGTTGCGTTAAATCACGCAAGAGCATTAATGTTTCCCAGTTGGTACCTCCTGTAATCTATACATAGATAAGTGATGCGTGCGCGCGGTTTGAGGGTGGCGGTGATTACCTTCCGGTTCCCTTTGCTTTCTGCAGATTCTCTTCGTGTTCGCGTGTAACAATTTGACATCTCCATAGATATATAATTTACGATATACATATACACTCACACTTTACAATCACATGCCGGACTGTCCAACAAAAGAATAATAAAAGACAGTAGAATAGTAGATAATATTGTGTGGAGTACTACTTATGTGAAATGTATATACAATTCCGAGTAAGCTTTACATGCACTGATGATAGAAAAATATTTCACAATTACCTTAATGATCGTCATTTCAGCAATCGCACTGAAACAAATTTATTAAGAAAGCTCCCGTTTGAAATGTATGGAGGTGAATAGATGCAATTAGTTAAATTATTATGTTTTTTGTTTGTATATGACCCCTGACAATGGTTCTCTCACTCTTATACCTCGACGAAGACCTATAGAATACTCTCGAAACACAACAAGCATTGACAATTTAACCGTCTCTACCGCCGGTATCCTAACTCAACACCAACTATGCCGCAGTCAACCAACTGCATCATCCACTGCGTCATCCATCAAGAAAGCCAGCGAGGCAAGTAGACGTAAATGCCAAACATAATGAACATTATCGTGACGTACGTGAACTAAATTCGTGCTCATGACCTAAATCACCGGCAATTTCAACACATTGTTGCAGATATAAATGCAAATTATTGTTGTTTGATTTTTAATTTTTGTCGACATCACGGCGCACTTCAAGCTGGTGAATGTACAACTTCAGGGATGAGAACATGAGATTTTACAGTTCGTCTCCACTTTCGAGAACACAAAGCTACTGTGAGAGGCAACAATGCACATGTCTCATTAGCCCAACAGGAGAAACCCTGACAGTCCCGACTCGTGCTTAGTGTTCGGAGTGATGAACGTTTTAACAATCTCAGGACTCGCAGTCAGGAGTTGCCCTGATATTCTAACCAGTTCCGTCGACGACGGGTCGTTTCATATGCAGATGACGCTCATCGAATTGATTGTTTGTCTCTTTGGCACTTGTAACTTACACGTTTCTGCAGATGTTTTCGAAGATGACGAAGACGAAGCTAACCGACAGACGGACACTTAGATGACGCAGTGGAGGAACATGTCTGTAGGCAGATGTGGACCAGCAATAGCATCGTTCTTTACACTTGTCAAGACACTCTCTTGTTCATATCTCCAACTGCATCCACCTTCTTCAGGCTCCCCAAAAACCAAACTGCACCCCTTCAGACTGCGAACGCAACTCTTTTCCCTCGAGCGGGGGGTGGTAGGTGGGGTGCATCCATCGCATCCCTAATATACCCACATGAAATGTGTGGCCCGCTGACCTAGTCCAAGTAACTTATATGGCCCTCCATTCCAAAAGGTTGCCGGCAGCTGCTCTAAACTCCCAAAATTGCCAGACTAACCAACTGAATAATTTTGTGGTTTTACTGGAAAAACAAACCAAAAAACTACGCACGGGTGAATTTATGTATCTACTCCAGTTGTCTCCTCGTTTTGTGTCGGCCTTTACCGGCTTCTCGCTTTTTATCTGGAACACCATACAACTAATCATGTTTCACGGCACTGTGGCAAACACGTTAGGCGAATACAATGATGGCTGTAATGTTGCATAATAATTTACAGACTTAATCGTTTTGATACTCCATTCTCACTTAATTATGAACCATACATTTCAGCGTTTGGTCTATTACAACTATATTCTTAGAAGACAACAACGTAATTTCTTAATTTGATGCATTACACACCTATCAATATACATATATTTACGTGTTGTTCTTCCAAGCAATATTACGTATAAACATGTCCCTACTATTATACTGCTAATTCAGGATTCTACAAGTTGATCCAGTACAAAAACAGCCAATTACTAAGATAGTGCTCAAATACGTCAGTCTTGCCAAACAATTTTTGTACCAAGTCAGTCTTCAACCAAACCAGTCGCCTACCAAAGTAGTCTTCTACCAAATCAGTATTCTACTAAGTTAGTCTTCTACCAAATCATTAATTTTGTTTATCCAATCAGTCACTACCAAGTCAGTCTTCCACCAAATCGTTTGTCTACCAAATCAGTATTCTACTATGTCAGTCTACTACCAAATCCTTTGGCTATCAAGTCAGTCTTCTACCAAGTCAGTATTCTACCAAATCGTTCGTCTATCAAATCAGTATTCTACCATGTATGTCTTCTTCCAAAGCATTGGTGTATCAAGTCAGTCTTCTACCAAATTATTCGTCTATCAAGTCTGTCTTTTACTAAATAAGTCTTCAACCAAATCATTCGTCTATCAAGTCAGTCTTCTACAAATAACTTGTCTACCAAATCATACCTCTACCATGTCAGCATTATATTACGTTTTCTACAAATTCAGTCCACTTCTAAGTCAATAAACTATTAAGTCAGACCTCTACCATGTAATTCATCCACCGTGTTATACATTTATCAAGACAGTCAATTATTACTTCAGTCCTCTACCACATGAGTCTTCTACCAAATGAATCCGGTAAATGTTCTGCCTGTTTCAAATAAAATCATTGATTGATCATATTTATGTTCTACTACTCAGCCTTGTCAGTTTTTTTAGTTAATCATTTGCCAAATCAGTCATCTACAATCTATGTCCTCCGCCAAGTCAAGTCACGCTAGATATCTATCACACAATTCCACTACCAAGTCAACCCTCTACTATATCCGTCCTCCACCAAGTTAATCCTGCGTCACGTCAATCCTCAACCAAGTCAATCCTGTACCACGTCAGTCCGCAACAAAGTGAGTGCTCTACAAAATATGTTTTCTACCAAATCTCTTCTCCTCAATGCGAATTCTCCACCAAATTCTGGACTGAGTCCATTATCAATCCAGATTACTGCCAAGTCAATCCACTACCTTGCCGGTCCACTACAATGATGTGTTCGTTTGCCTCGTTATTCCTCTACCAAGTTAATCCAGTAATAATTCGGTCCAGTGCCAAACCATATCTGTGACTGCCAACCTGGACGATGTGATAGTCACAGGAAGGACGAAGGTAGAACACCTGAAAAACCTCCAGCAGGTCCTCTCTGCGTTGAACGGGTATGAAATGAAACTGCGACTTGACAAGTGTGAGTTCTTCCGACAGCTGGTCACACACTTAGGACATGTGATCTCAGCAGATGGTCTCAAGCCGTCTGAGGAACGCGTCAACGCCATCGTCAAGTTTCCGACGCCCGAGAACGTTAAACAGCTGGAACGCTTAATCGGCAAGCTGAACTATTACGGAAAGTTCTTGCCATCATTCTCTACCATCTGCGCCCCTCTAAACCGACTGAGCAGACAGGACGTCAAATGGGCTTGGTCCGCTGAGTGCGACCAGGCGTTCAACCGACTGAAGGAGATGCTGGCCCAGAAAACGCGCTTGGTACATTACGATCCAACTAGGCCCATATATATGGCCGCCGATGCATCGCCTTATGGTTTCGGAGCTGTTTTTTCTCAGTGTGCACCGGATGACACTGACGAACCGATCGCCTTCGCCTCCAAAACGCTGACGTCGGCAGAGAAGAATTACAGCCAGGCGGAGAAGGAAGCACTGTCAATCATTTTCGGTGTGAGGAAATTCCATCAATACATGAGTGGTCGCTACTTCCAGCTCACCACAGATCACAAACATCTGCTGGCCATCTTTAGTCCAGTGTTTACCAGTGATGATGCTACAGCGACTGCAGCGGTGGGCACTGATAATGATTGGCTACGATTACCAAATCGTCTACAGACAGTCTGCTGATCACGCCATCGCAGATGCTCTGTCTCGCCTGCCCATTGGTCCCGATCCGAGTTTCGACAAAGAGGAGAGCATAGCCGAAATCGACTATGAAGTGAACTTGCTCGACATGCAGGTCATTCTCAATTTGCCGTTCTCTGCGAAAACCGTCGCCGACTACACCAGAAAGGACCATATTCTGAAAACGTGGCCGCATAATCAGGATAAAGACAAAGTTCGTACTTACCTGAACGCCCAGACGGAGATCACATCGAAGGATGGTGTCCTTCTACGCGACTCCCGAGTCAACATTCCGACTGCACATCGTGCTAGGGTCCTCAACATGCTGCACTTGACGCACATTGGAATATGAAGTCGCTCGCACGCATGCATGTGTGGTGGCCTAATATCGAGGTCGACGTCGCCGCTCACTGCAAGGACTGCACAGCTTGTGCCGAAACAGGCCCAAATCAACCTGAAAATCTGTCTGCATGGCCCGTTCCGGACCGCCCATGGCAGCGCATTCATATTGATTTTGCCGGTCCGTTCCTAAATGACATGTGGTTGGACGTGATGGATGCCCCCTCGAAATGGCCGCACGTTCTTAAATTAAATAAGTATCCGACATATGAGACTGCTACGTTCGCGCTCGATGACTTGTTTGCTATCTGGGGCCTGCCTGAGACAATTGTATCCGACAATGGCCCACAGTTCGCCTCAAAGACGTTCGCTGACTGGTGCAATGAACACTCGATCGCACATTTGACTTCTGCGTCATTTCACCCACCATCGAACGGTGAAGCTGAAAGGCCTGTTGGTATTTTCAAACAGGCCACGAAACAAGCTGTCAGAGGGGAGAGGAAGTCGAAACATCTGGCATTGCGCGAATTCCTCCAACAATACCGTGTCACTCCAAATTGCACGACTGGTCGTATTCCAGCTGAATTGATGTTCGGCCACCAGCTGCGGTCTTCTCTCTCCGTTCTACAACCACCTGTGCACAAAGCGAAAACACAGAAGAAATCAACATTGCCAGCCAAGCCGAAATTCTCAATCGGTGCATATGTCCATTACAGAGATTTCACCAAAAATCGTCCGAAATGGGTGGCTGTAAAAGTGACTGGTCATATCGGAAAGAAAATTTCCATTTTTGAAGGATCAGATAGACATTGCCGCCAACACGAAGATCAGCTGAAGTCGCGTTCCGTTCCAACAACGAACCGCCGGCGCAATAATCTGAAGCGTTCTGCCGCACTCGCGACTGAACGTCCTACACAGACGGATCAGCGGCAATACTACAACGGTGTTCCCGACTTGCCCGTTCCCGAAATTGACGAACACCAGCCTGACGAAGCCATGAACGATGAACCACCTGTCCGTGTTGATCAGCCCGTGATACCTCGTCGTTCGACCCGCGTTAATTGTGGTATTCCGCCGAAGAGGCTCATTGCGGAATGAGCAACGAACAATCTGGAAGGGAGGACTGTCATGTTTCTCATTCCATGATGTATGAACTATATGTTGTATTAACTGACATTGCAATCCATGCTATTGTATGTCAGTGGCACTCATTGTTATTATTAGACCACCCTCTAGTGAACATTGACCAGACTCTGACCTATTGCTTTACAGTGCATGTCATCTTGTTTTGTGGAAGTGACCACATATGTTTTTCAGTTGTTCTGCCAATTAAACGTTTCTTGAATTATACTTATTCGATGGTGATATTCACTGGCAAACAATTACATAACATAATATAAGCTTTACGGTTTAACTAATCGTTTGCCTTGTTTGCTTGGTGATGAAAGGCACTGTTGAACTTTAGCAAGTTCTACTTTTAGATCACCTTCGAAAACATATAACTTAGTTACAATAGGCTACGGTCATCAAGTTATAAAACGATTTATAAGTTTAGAGGAAGATGTCTGTAGCCAGACGTGGGGCACAGGGTGGAGTAGCAATAGCATCGTTCTTTACACTAGTCAAGACACCCGCTTGTTGATACCTCCAACTGTATCCACCTTCTTTAGGTTCCCAAAAACAAACTGCACCCCCTTGAGATCGCGAACACCATTATTTTCCCATCGCATCGCTAATAGACCCAACTGAAATGCGTAGCCCGCTGACCTAGTCCAAGTAACTTGTATGGCCTTCCATTCCAAATGGTTGCCGGCAGCTGCTCTAAATTCCCAAATACCAGACCAACCAACTGAATGATTGGGTGCTTTTACTGAAAAAACAAACCAAAAAACATAACTTTAAAACACCACTTGTTTCTTGTCTACCACTAGGTTTTTTTAATATTCATAATTATATATATATATATATATATATATATATATATATGTGTGTGTGAGTGTTGTGTGGTGTGTGTGTGTGTGTGTGTGTGTGTGTGTGTGTGTGTGTGTGTGTGTGTGTGTGTGTGTGTGTGTGTGTGTGTGTGTGTGTGTGTACATATAAACGTATGTATATTGTTTAACAAACCGGAGGTAGACAAGATATTTTCCAGCCCAGCTTGATTATCCGATTCGTCTCTCAGTCTTTCAAGCATGCGTGTTGTTGTGACTTCGTCAGTAAAGTCTGTAAGGTTATCTTATATACAACGTACAAAACACTATAACGTTTTTTGACAGTGTGTACGTCTATAGCCGTCTTTCTATCGGCGGCAGCGGCGGCGGCCGCGGCGAATACCACTGGTTGCTCGTATAAGCCCGCACTACACTAGCCGATTTTCGTATCGAGTGATAAATAATCAAATGTCGCTAGTTCTCAAAACATCCTGTCGGGACTTTTGGCTATTTTATTGTACACAACACAAATACACCGTCATATAGTCGCACCTAGCGCGCTTAGCGACAAATACGAAGATTACTTGCTTGGCAGACTAAGTTTGTCGGTGTCTAATGAATGCATCGTGTTTGGGCTGTGATTCGGACCAGTATCGTAGCTTCACCCAGCAACACCCACGCTAATGTCAACTTAAAATGTGCATTTATACAACTGAACCTATGGAAAGATAGATAACTGGTGTAATATATTGCGGCGCCATGATGACGTTATTGCATTACTAATTTTGAACAAGCAAAACACCCTTCCCCACTTTGGGTAATTTGGTAGTACATACGTTATAACCGTGATAGCAATACTCACCATTTTTTTCTGGAAATAACATCGTTACATAAACATTATAACGCGCTTGCATTCGTATGCGATTGTTTCAGCGCACGTCAAACGTACGTACGTAAATGAAGGGTCAGTTTCCCGAAGTTGTCGCCGCGCTCGCGTGGTTTCTACGATTGTTGCAAATTACATTTTACGTTGTGAACAACGGGTTTACCCTAAACACACGGTGGGAATTTCGAAACAGTAAAAGGATTGTTTTTCTACCGAGTGGTAGCGTAGAATAAGCTGTGAAACTGTGGCGATAGTGATACAAATTGTGTAGCAGGAACCTTCAGCGTAACCACATACACACATACGCTAGCGCAATTATAGTTATATATCAGAATGGGTTCCCTTTACAAGCCACACCATTCTTGATACACAATGGCTTGCATTAAACCAAAAGTTATATTTTGGTCAAACATGTAGTGCCCATTAATAGAGCTCTAAAGGCTGAATGCACGGCTGAATATAAAACATGTTTTTGCCTTAGGCCCGATACCTCTGTTCTACGAGCTATAGTTCTTTTCCGCATCCTGATTGCGAGCGTCAATTGATTATTTATCCTGATAACGATCACTGCTCCAGATCCGAGCACACTTCACCCACGATGCTTTTATTGAATGGTTATGCACAATCAGGCGTAGTTATCCCATTCGATTGAAATCACTGTAAATTCAATTTTATAAAGTGACGGTATCTTGTTAAGGAAGTTGGCAATTTAACATCTAGTGTACGCTTTGTTGTTGTTCTATTTTTTCAGAAATCGTCTGACATCCTTACAGCAGGTGTTTATACATCATATTTATTTAGTTCATACTCTGGAGAATTGAATATCTTACTAGAGTATTCTGTAGGTGAGCTTTTCCGTCGTCTACTTTGAGTCCTTTAGTTTTAATGATGTGAATATTAAAACACTTATTAATATGACATTTCTATTAGTATTATTTTATGCACGTCTGATGTCCTCAGAGTATCTAAATCATGCAATATATTGGTTTTCTATTTTTAACATGGTAGCTGTATGAACACATGTATGTGATGCTTTATATGACGTAGTGTATCATATTTCACAACATGTGTAGTGGGCTGTGCTTACTCTGTTCTCACGTTTACAACTAGTGGCAGCAGAAAAGTTTCTGCGATCGAAAAGGGAATCGGTAGTGTAAGTCTTCCTTGCTGGCTTAGAGTATGTCCATAGACAAGAGTCCGGCACAACCTCTCCGTGGTACACTTCGGATACCGGACACCATGCGGTACATTCCATTCTCCAATCCAACCGTTATCGATAGGCAAATAGTTGGGTCGGTCACGCTCATTACCTTTTGCAGGTAGATTGCTAGGAATAAATCCTTGGTACAATTATGTTTCAGCAGTGTTTGTGTTGAGAGCTGGATTTTTAGTTGACATTGAGCAACATGTTACAAATATTCCAACCAGCGCAATGTGCTTCAGCGGACAAGTGCACAAGGAAGTAATAGTTGACAATCGAACATTTGTAATCGAGAAATAAACATTTGTTTTCACTTCTTGTTAGCCCGCATTGATCACGAAACTGCACAATTTACAGTAGTCGTTAACTTATGCCAGGCGAAACGGTTCCTAAGCTTCCCTTTCCTTCACCAAGACACGGAAAGTAAACGCGCTCAGGCGGCGGTGTTGCTTTGTCTCGTTTGCTTTGATCTTCGATGTCACCGAGAACGGTCATATTTGTGTTACTGTTATCATGAATGGACAATAACAGCGACATGTTCTATTAATGGACGTGACATTTTGGTAAACGCTAGATTAGCTAACTGAATGTAACGGCTTCGAAATGTTGTGTGTGCGTAGTTACATGTATTAATGAGCGTGCTTGAATAGCCATGAGGTATCAAGGGCAACATTGTAGTTATTATTGAATATGAATATAACGTTTTACATCCTGTTCAACACACTTCTGCTTTAATCAAATAATACCCAAACCAACTGCCCATACTCACTGAAACACGCACGTACACACGTACACACACACGCACATAATTAGCAAACAGGACACGGTTCATGGTCTTACTGTCAGGAATAACGTTTGGACCAATGTGAGCCAATAACAATCACGGACACATTCAAGAAAATGTGCGTTTTGTAGTGACAAGAGAAGCAAAAAGTGTAACTATTAAAATATAACACGACAAATTCCATTATTTTAATAAAAGTGTCATTATGTTCAAAAGCGCAGCTTAGCTATCACTTTTAGCAGTCAAGTGAAGACTCTTTCCACAACATTTTAACTGACACCAATATAGTATACGTTCGCGTAATAGCAGGCATGCGACATGGTGTTAGCGTACAAGAAGTTATTCAGTGTTGGACAGTTTCTCCTGACAGTATATAGTACATGCACAAGTATGCATGTATAATACCTCGTATATATATAATATCAGCACACATTAAAATGGGAAAAAATGAAACTTATTGGTGTTATCCTATTGAAATAGCTAACATAAACAAACCATTTGCAAATATAATCAGCATTTTGACGTTAATAGTTCACAGTGGAGGATTTTAGCGAAACCATCGATATCCCGACGGCTGATTTTTTGCTCACGACGAGTTGGTCGTTAGGCCGGAGCGATGTTTTACCTTCTGCCTTAGCCATGACATCGACAATAATGAAACAATACCACCGAAAATACAATATTACATACAACTCAACAGTGCGCGTGTGCGCATGTGTGTGCATATGGTTGTGTGTATGAATGTGAATGCGTAAATATGTATACGTGTCCGTGTATGCGCGTGAGCGTTGTCTGAGCATGAGTATTTTGTTTCTTGTGTGTATCTGTGTGTACAAATGTTATGTGTTTTATGTACGTCGAAATGCGTACAAAAAACACATTGTTGCTCCCTTGTCTTCAGCAACGAATACATGAATGAACGTACAACGTTTATACAACCTATTAGTTTACATTACTATTGTTATTATTTTTGTGGTTCTTCTTCTTATTATTATTATTAGTAGTAGTAGTAGTATTAGTAGTAGTATTAGTAGTAGTAGTAGTAGTAGTAGTAGTAGTAGTAGTAGTAGTAGTAGTAGTAGTAGTGGTAGCAGTAGTCGTAGTAGTAATGGTAGTAGTGGTAGTGGTAGTAATAGTAGTAGTAGTAATAGTAGTAGCAGTAGTGGTAGTAGTAGTGGTAGTAGTGGTAGTAGTAGTTGTTGTTGTAGTAGTAGTAGTAGTAGTAGTAGTAATAGTAGAAGTAGTAGTAGTAGTAGTAGTAGTTGTTGTAGTAATAGTAGTAGTCGTAGTCGTAGTAGTAGTAGTAGTCGTAGTAGTAGTATGGTAATTAATACACTTTAACCAATTTTATATTATATAATATTATATTACCTGAAAACAGTGTGTGTGAGTTTACGTATGGGTTTCGTTGAGTTGATATCCTGTCAACTAGATACATACACCCAAATGGCCCAGTCAATAAACACGCATAGTTCTTCTGACGCCGAGGTAGCCGTCTAATAATCTGGTTCAGGCTCGTGATAATTATTTCCACTGTAATACCAACCACCAATTGGTACTGCCAAATATCCTCTTTCTTGGCGCGATTCCAAATGTGATTGGTAGAAGGATGTCGATTCTCGTTCACTCCGTGGTCCAGACACATATGAATTTGTTCTTGTTACGATGTACGGCAAAAGACCTCTGTTGTTTTTGCCGCTCTTGTCAGGACGTCCCGCGTGCTTGGTTTCTTTTTCGTTGTTCCCACGCCGTACAACTTTGATAGCCAACGCCAACGCGATAACGAACAACACCGGAACCCCAATTGCAAATGTCCACTTAATCGCCAACAGCGCCTGCGCAGATATACCAATGGGTGTAACTTCCGGTTCAGGTGTAGACGTGGAGTTTGCAGCAGACGTGGTCGATGGTGCTTCTGGTGGTATGTAGACAATGGCAGCTGATACAATGTTAGACACATCACTTACTCTGTTCGCACTGTGGTTGACCTTCACACCAAAGAAAAGAGTTTGGCCAACGTATGCCCCCGGAAAACATATCACAGTTGTCTCTGTCTCAGATGGCGGCAGCGGAGAGGTTAGATTGCCTGACATCATATCGGCATCGGTAAGTTGAGAGGCGTTCTCGAAGGAATTCCGCAACTCTTTGATGTCTCTACTGTAGCGGATGTCGTACGACGAAGCTACAAACACAATGCTTAATAACATTTTGTTTTCTGTTTAAAATGTTGTTGTGATTTTGAGGTTAATTTCCCATCGCTTAATTGGTAACGTACTTTTATATATGCTAACAAAGTGTGTCATCTTAATCTGTAGTGAATAGGTTTCAGCGCATATGTGTAGACATGCATACATGTATGGTGACACATATACCATACTGCATGTGTCACAGTGTTCGGTCAATATGCGGCCTGTCTGTATATTACATTCCCAAAATAAACTATTTTAAAAGAACTTTATTAAAGCAATCTAACTGCACAGACACTTTGTAAAATTTTTTTCCTAGACACTTTGGCCACAATATGTCAATGTGTTCTACCAGACCGGGTGTACCTATACCGGCTGGTCAACTCACGGTATTCAATAAACGGTACGTGGTTACACCTCTTGACAGGTGGATAATATTTTGACCCGTGGCCAAATGAGCAAAACCGCAACATTTTAATTCAGATAATTCATTCAAATAATTACGTTGGAAAATATATGTTAGTGTTCTCTGTGTTGGACTACCTGTAGCAAGTGCATTACTAATAAGAGAAACGTGTCTGAAACAATTTTTAAATAGTATTTCAAATTCGCTTCAAAAAGCTAGGGGTAAATTTATATATAGCGTAGTATCCAGACTTCTAGACTGCTCAACACATTTTACAATTTACTCCCTGGCAGAACTTTTCTATCGAACACCCCCTCAACTTTTATGGGAATCATCCAGCCACGCAGCCATTAATGATGCGCGAAGACTATTCGTACACAAGTATCTATAGCCAGGTACTCATTCATGGAGCTAAGTGAACTGGAGCAACGTAATTTGAACGAACTTGCCCAAGGTTCGACACCGCAACACAAGATTCGAACCCGGTTTCTCTCGATCGAGAGTCCGTAGCTCTCGCAACTGCACCACAGCGCTCCACCATCATTTACGATTGTTCTGAGAATTGAGCTTAATATATATAATACACGAACTAATATCGCGTCTTGGTAACGAATTTACCCACGTTTGGTTTCTTCCCTACCTGTCTCCTGTTCTGCGAAATCTCCGACGGATGTCCATTGCAGTGTCACTGTCTTGTTTTCATATGACATTTCCGTGGCCTTGAGGTCTTTGACTTTGGGAGGTGGAAAAGGATAGAGGCTCCTCATCTCCGCGGGTGACTTTACATTCACTACATTAATGAGTCCAGCGTCCGCGATGCGGTCAAAAGGGTCAACTGTTTGGTAGATTGGTCCATGCTCGTCGCCTGATACGCAAATGATGCAAACACTAATTAGTAAAATCCGCAAAGATGTGTCGTTTATATGAATGGCATACGGATCAACTTTTAAAAATGTGTACAACAATATATTGTATTAAATAACGCGTGATATATAACCATGAAATTGTAGTGGTATATGCATACACTTCCGACGGTCAGATGGAATATACATGTATAATTAAATGAAAGTATTATCCCCAATGTGTTTGCAAATTATCACCATTTCTAAGTAAATATATCACAAGTCACCGGTTTTTGCTTATTATGCAACACCGCGTTAACGAAATATGTCGAACACCTACCAGATAATGCAATAGTATCATGGTATCACAATGAATTAACATATATTGTATTCCTATTTCGTTTACCAAACCTACCAAAAAAGAACAAAAACAAGATATTAATTTAACCCCAAATTAAACTATACTTCGACTATATTAAACGAAACCCATAAGCGCATCGCATTTACATTCACCTATATTAATTAGGTGCAAGTACACATCAAGGACACAGTGTATTTCTACAGTAAACAATGCACCAGACGGGTCGAATTAAAAGTCGATGTTTTGCACGGATTGAACATTTTTAGATCACAACTGATTTGACAGAATGACAGCACGTCCGTGCGACATGCTAGTATACGTTTAAAGCGGTGCAATTATTGCCACAACATCAATAACTGAGTTCGATCAATAAACGTTGCCATCTGAATTCACAGCTACAACCTACTTCCGTTAATGGCAGCGAGGCGGTAAGCACGTGTTCCGCTCCCGGTAACCAATCTCGTCTCGTTTCCATCTTTGGCCGCAGCCCGTATTTTCACCGTGAACGTCCCATCATTCGTGAAATCGAAGAGTATGAGCGAATAATACCCGTCATCTATGACGACGTCCACACCTGTATATGTGCAAACATGCATATAGTCCTGGGGCGGATTTCCAATAGAACCATATACCAACAATTATGTTATGGAGGACTAATTCGTTCGTTTTGGCAGTATGTTGCCGTGTATGGCTCCCTCTTGTGGAGTTGGTCTCGTTCCGTGGCAGCGCCATCTGTCTGAACTATTGGGACATCATGACTAGATCTCGTGAATCTGCTGTCAGGACCTCAGTTTACTTCGCTAATCGCCAAAGTAGCTTTACCCTCGCAACACGCTCTGCGTCAGCTACCTACGCGTCACCTCTTTATTGTGAACTCGTCAACCTGCTAAACACGTAGGGCCTATACGCCGGCCAGACCCTTAGTCAGATACCCGTGGTCCCATTATTGGGACGAATTTGTGAATCATAAAGTTTTCTTTCTTCCAAATAATATGTATTTTGGCCTTCGGATAACTGGATTGTTATCTTTCAGATTTGTTTTTCATATTGCAACATAGCATGGTTTTATTTTTCCAATAACGAGTTCGAAACATTGTCTAAGTTGTCATAAAACAGACATTGTGATATATATGAAAGAGAGAGCAGAATTGTAGTTTGAAATTTTGATATTTAACCCTATGCGTATTTTGAATCAGCATATGACACCAGCAACCTCGAAGCCGGATCTAGGATTGATCTTTGATAGTAAATTCAATTTCCGACAACACATATTTCAAACCTGCTGTTTTTATCATATTCATGATCTTCACCGTTGCTAAAACTATTGCAACAACGCTTGTTAGCACCAAATTTGACTATTACAATTCCCTCCTATATAATATCGCTAGCAAGGGTGTTACAAAACTTCAACGTGTCCAACATTGTCTGGCAAGGGTAGTTACAAAATCTTCTCGTTTTTGTATGGCTCTGTACCACTTTTGAAGTCTTTGCATTGGCTTCCTGTACGATATCGTATACTATTTAAGATATCTACCAACACAGGCAGTGTCCAGTAAGCAACCATCTTTGTTGCATTCACTGCTTTCTCATGTAAAAAATCTATCTAGCTCCGACCATCAGATTCGTACATACCTTTTGTTCCTAGAGTCAACACTAACATTGGAACTAGGGCTTTTTATGTTGCTGCCAACTACTCTTTGGAATATGTTCCCTCTTAGTGTTAGATCAGTTGAAAATATACAAAATTCCGTCGTCATTCAAAAACGTATCTTTACATTCTTGCTAATTCAGTATGGAATCCTAACGCCTTAACCCATCTGTTGACAACTGAAATACTGCTTACGGATTTTGAAATTGAACAAACCCTTTATGTTGATGCGCCTCTTAGCTTGGTTTCCAAGGATTTAGGCGCTACATAAGTTATGTTATTATTATCATTATTAAGTTTGAGTATTTTACGAGCGTCAACAGTGTAGATAGGTCTCTGGAGAGTTCTCGGTGGATGCTGTTGTAGGTTTTCGGCGAGTCTCAGCCCCGAAATATTCACCACGTTCCGGCACCAATGACGAATGCATGTGTAACAGGGTTACACTTGAAAATGTCACAATCTGATATGTCAAATGACAAATAAAGCGATCTTCACTTAAACTGGCCTTGTCTTAATTGAAATTGAACTATCACGACGACACTGTTGAGTCTGCCACTTACAAGTCGGCTGCACCGCCTGCCAACATTGGTATCTTGGCATTTTTCAAAGAACTATATACTAATAATTTAAAACATGTATCAACATTTCAGGTGCCTGTTCTATTGGACAAACGACATTTACCATGGATGGTTGACAACAAGTTCTCAGAAGTAACTAACATCACACATTATGCCATAAACAAACTGAATTAATTTGCTCATGTCTTACATTCACGGGCAGATGAATTATATCAGTGAATGTACAATTGCATTCTGGTTTGGAATGTTTCAAATTTAGTTATAAATATGTTGCGTTCGATCACTGTGTGTGCCAGATTCACACTGTGCAAATTAAATACATATCTTTAATGCTTTCCTTTTTTCCACGCTCTAAATTATAGTTTTATAGTATATTTATATATATATTATATATTATCTATTATATGTTATATATTATATATTATATATTATATGTTATATATTATATATTATATATTATATATTATATATTATATATTATATATTATATATTATATATTATATATTATATATTATATATTATATATTATATATTATATATTATATATTATATATTATATATTATATATTACACATTACATATTACATATCACATATTATATATTATATATAATATCAGTATTACTTTAACTTGCTGAATGAATAGTTAGCATTTGTTTTGTTTTAGAAATAACATATATTTAAGTAACACAACCACCTGGTTGAACAAAACCATAATGTACTTTCACGTTATTTCTTGTAAACGTCCAAGTAAACAACATTAAATACAATTAATTACATTTCTGGCTTATAGGTTTTTCGCATTACACCATGTTTATTTTGATGACATCTAAATAAATAAACCACGATTAATACACGAATTGATTTGTGAATTTTAATGTAAGCTGTGTTAATATAATATTGCTTTACTAAGTGCAACATTAAAATGACTATGCAATAAATAATGTGGCTTAAATCAGTTATTTGTAAAGTTTGCTAAATCGAATCGATAGAGAAGTGCAAAAGTAGGTTACATCACATAATAACAATCCTACCGACTATATTGAATTACCTACGTTTCGTGGCCTGCCAGATTAGGCACAGTATATTATGTCTACCGAATTGTTACAGAAAAGAAAGCTTCTATCTTACCCAGTCCGTCATCCTTCATCAGTTTCCAAGGCATCGTCCCGACTTGAACTTCGACCTTTGCTCCAATTACGGGTGTATAACCTTTCTTCACTTGAGCACGCACGACGAGCTGTATCGCTGATGAATCTATCGGCATAAATAACATAAATATATGGCCATCTATAGGCTTATGCACACATTCATACGACAAGAGGATTGCTATTTAGCCACGATTACGGGAAATGACGTATGTTTGTTTTGATGGTTTAACATACATACCATCGAAGTCAATCGTCTGCTGACTGAGGAAAGCTCGCGCTCGGATTGGGTATATGTTGTCTGACGGAGACTTAGATGTGACGAGTAAGTGGGTGACAGTTGTCGATTGGCCAGTATTCTTCAGAATAATAGTCCATAAACCGACCTTTTATCAAAACATATGAGATTATGGTGAGATTCGGTGTAACATTTTTGGTACAAATTAGTAAAAATTGAAAATGCTATAAATATATTGTTCCTGTGGTGTAGGAGTGGGGAATTCATTGGGTAGAATGACATAAAGACACGCAGACATGGAGAGAGAGAAAAAAAAAAGAGAAAAAGAAAGAGAGTGGGAGAAAGAGAGGGAAATAAAACAAAGGGAGAGGGAGAGAAAGCGATAGAGATGGACAGAGAGACAGAGAGAGAGAGAGAGAGAGAGAGAGAGAGAGAGAGAGAGAGAGAGAGAGAGAGAGAGAGAGAGAGAGAGAGAGAGAGAGAGAGAGAGAGAGTGAGGGAGGGAGGGAGAGAAAGAGAGATAGAGGGAGAGAGAGGGGGAGAGAGTGGGAGAGAGAGA
>JAHLWY010001478.1:0-19648 GCA_020002185.1 Paraescarpia echinospica | reverse complement strand
TGTAGATGCCAACATTACATTCGAGGCAATATACTCCTGTTTGACTTGAGGATGTAGGATACATACATTAGTAAACAGATTTGTTTTATAAGAAACTGAGATGAAAATAATAGTATTGTATATGTTGCTGGACAGGGCTTGGATCCAAAAACACGGGGCAATATGTTTGACTTCAACAAACCCAGACGCGGGGCCCACGCACTCGACATTGTAGGAGACCTCGACAGAGTCACATTCTCTCCTCACGGTCTCAGCCTTTGGAAAGACACCAATCGCAGTATGGTCTCTTACAGGACATGATGGTTTTAATAATAATTTCTCATCAAAATCCGCCATTCAATCTGCGTTGTTTCAAAAGAACATAGTCTGTTCCTAGTTGTTCATCTCTTAATTAAAACAATGTTCTTGAGACTATACTAACTATGTTGAAGGTATCCTGCCCGCCACATTGTGTTTAGTAAGCCCGTAACAACGATCGCAATTTGGAGGCACGACCACGGGTGCATGTTCAAATAGTAAACAAAACATCTTGTTTCAAAATAACCTTCATTGTTAATACAGCCGATTCGGGCTGAGTTAACTGCTATACCCCTTTATGTTCAATGATGCTCACTTCCCCACGGTCAACCCAGTAGACTTTCAGATAGAAATTACTAAGCCCGCTAATTCCGGGTAGAAGATCGGATTACGTCCCTTTAAAGACTAAGCGAAATGAACATGTTTATTCCCAATCTGAATTAAATATACTCTAAAATAGTGTCCTGATATTCAACTATTTGTTAACACCTTTTGTCACAGTGTTCAAGACTCTTTTGGTCGCGCTTTTCTGTAAATTTTCTGCACAGTTTATTGCGACATCTAGCGTTCGAGGTGATGTCTTCGCTGGTAGCACCGCTAGAATTTAGCACGGCGCGCTTCAATGCGGGTTGGTGTTTCAGGCCTTATAAACTTGTAGATAAGATCAGTATCTTTACTGTGATATCAATATATATTAAATTCCGCGATTGCAATTTCATGTACACTCTGAAACAACAAGCCGCACCACAGCTCGTCGTGCTAGAAGATAGGGCGCGCTCAGCGGCATTGACCGTGGTGACGTCAGCAATATCCGATGGGCTGGTTGCTTTGTGACATGCAAATTAACATGTTTGAGCGGACATAATGACATGAGTTCGCAACGAACAGGTTTCGTATTTGGCGCATTACTTAACAGGAGTATTACGTTTACGAATACAACGTTTAAAAGAAATTAAACATGTCATTTCACTCTATTTTCACTCATTTTTCTCAGTATTATAAACTATATAGGAACAGTTGTTTATGTGCACGTCTTAACTAGGTGGCTCACAAATAATGGATTAGCACATTATGTCACTCAGCATGTGGGCGGATCAAAACGTACATTATGTATTAATAGTTGTGATGTATGACATTTTTTCAGACGTAGTATTCATATTTGTTGTCAGTCATAATGGAAACAACAAAGAAACTGTGGAGAAGTTTCGTTTCGACGCGACGAGAAGAAAGTTGTACCACGTGAGAACGTATCAGGATGACCGGACATTTATTCAGTAAGTGTTTCTAAGTATATATATAATATGAATTGACGCCGCATGAGCTATTCGATATAATGTCATTTGTCAACAGATTGGATACGCTTATATACATGTCATAGAATGGTTAAAATTGTTTTCAGGTTACTGTTGTATTTCATGCTCCCAAATACCCCTGGTCATTTCTTGTCTTGTATAGGGTTACAAATATTTATTTCACTTTGATCACTGCCTGATGCAATGAAAATAATCTGATGTATGTCATGCTCTCAAATAGTCCTGTTCTTTTTTGGATTAGGGTTAGGGAAAAAATACAATATTTACACCGATTACTAACATTCTCAGGACAAAAAGGCAACAATCATTAGCACACTCAACACAAGAAGGTTGCGATCAGCAGTAGCACAACACGAGTTACAATACCATGCTACGAAGTTCAAGTTATTATGTTACGGGTACAATTATAATATGTATTTCAATCTGTACTCTATCTAATATAATACAAATGGTGTATATAATAGATACGTGAACATTTCGTGAACAAACGGTGGTTTATACAATTGAAATTAACATATACAGTTGAGCCTCACTAATACGTTCACCTTTGCGACATGACGAATGTGATCTGAATAGCGAGGTGACCGTATTAGTGGGACTAATATCTTATATTTTACCGTATGAGATTCCACTGTATAGATACAGCCAATATGTGATATGGTCCGTCAGCCTCAATGACCTCGTGATGACGGGTGAAGACTTCACCAACTTCTTCAAATTCGATTTCAAAAAGGAGTTGACTCGTCGTCTTCGGCTTGGCAATGTCGGTTTCTACGACGGCACCAGGGGGCGTATTATGCTAAAGGGAGGTTTTATTCCGAACGGCGTAAACATATCTCCAAATGGCAGGTAGGTGTAGTTTATTATATTGTGCATGCGATCTCTTGATACAGGTGTAACACTAGAGAAACCCTGGATTCGGATGCCATTTGCGAAAAAATATATCCCGTGAACACACCCAACGTAGGTTAATTTAAATGCCGTTCTGAATGACAAAGAACACATGCTGCCGACACTTCCAGAGACATGTCACATATGCCAATGTTCTCAGTTAAGCCGAATGTTACGACGTATTGTGGGATGCATATTAAAAAATAATATATTGTTTTCAATGTGTTGTTTAGTAAACCCATGATAATTGAAACAATACAGAACAACGAAGAATATTGTCAGAGGATAAATGTTTGAATTAACGTTCAAATGGTTACAACAAAATCTAAAGGAAGCATAGAACGTAAAGTGTATTTTTGACTGGCGTTACATTACAATCAATGTAGCACGTTTCCAATGTTAGTCGACCTTTGGTATTAACATTCCGATTGAGTGGCGTCATTTACCCATTCCTACACCACAGTAACCCCGCCAGGTTTTCGCCGGATTATAACTACGATGCCAGTAGCTGTACTTCGACTGTTACACGTGCATCATTCGATGTGTTTCGTGTATGATGAACACATAGCACAATGTCAGACATATTTCAAAAGACCTAAAACACATTCATATAAGTCGGGCCGTAATGCTCCAAAATAATCCGTTTAAAACGTCACGACCACGGCGGTTAAAGAGGATGTGGTAAAAATGAACATGTTGAAGTATCCCTGGACATTTTGAGGTTTCTCGCACAGATCTACATTGGTTTAGGTCGTAATATTTTTTCAGACGGCCACCAAATCAGTAATATGTCTGGCTCATTATATTTTACACAGTGTCTTCCATATGGAGTTGCACGGGATCCGTCCTTGGTCCTGTACTGCTTAGCTTATATTAGCGACACAGCACTGAAACTGCTTTAATGACAGTGCAGCACGATATCACCAGTTACATGGCAGACTCCAGGGGTGTCCTTCTGGATCTCCTGCATTTTTCTTCTGCGTTCGATACGATCGATACTGCTATCCTACTAAAGACTATGCATAGCCACCTGGGAATATCTGGCGCGGCACTTGCATGGTTCGGTTCGTACATGTGGGATCGTACACAGCGTCTGCGGATTGGGGTGGATGCATCAGAAGAACGCCCTGTGAGATACGGTGTTCCACAGGGCTCGGTGTTGTTCACTGTGTACACAGCACCAATGCAGGACATACTAACGAAGCACTCTGTAGAATATCATAAATTTGCTGATGATCTTCAGATATACACATCCTACTATCCTCACATATCTGGTGACTTGGAGTGCGCTGTTCAGAAACTTAGTGACTGCATCAGTGAAGTCAAATGTTGGATGGTTATGCATAAACTCAAGCTAAACGACACTAAGACTGAATTTATAGTGGCCCTCAGTCCCTATCATCTAAAGAAATTTGGACTTCCAGAGTACCTCGTTGTTGGTGGATTCAACATAAAACCTGTTGTCTCTGTCAGGAATTTGGGAGCTCACTTTGACACTCACATGAGCATGAAACAGCATGTTGGTGCTGTTTGCAAGAAGTGTAACTACCATCTGAGACGTATTAGCTCCATCAGGGCCTATATCACGTAGCCTGTCCGCCATTCATTGGTCATTGCGTTGGTTGTTTCAAGCTTAGATTACTGCAACGCTCTGCTGCTGGACCTAACCGAATTTCACTTAGCACGTCTCCAGAAGATACACAATAGGGCAGCCCGCCTAGTTGTCCTCACACCTATATCTTCACACATCACGCCAGTACTGGCGCTTCTGCACTGGTTGCCAGTCAGACAATGCATTGTGTTTAAAGTACTTGTGTATATTTACAATGTGCTCCATGGTTTGGCACCGAAGTACCTTGCACATCTACTACATCCACGAACTCGCAACCCTCGTCTTCGGCAGCTTCATGACCATCTTCAGCTTGCAGTTCCACGAGCATCAAAATCCATCGGCAAGCGAGCGTTTGGCATAACTGGTACGGCCAAATGGAACGAACTGCCACTGACTCTACGAGATGCTCCGTCTGTGTTTTTATTTAAATGTCACCTGAAGATATATTTATTTAAACAAACGTATGGTGGACAATAGCAAGATTTATTTTACAGGACGTTTTAGTGACTCTTGTTAATTTATTAATCAATTTTTTATTTTGTAAATTAATTAATTTATAACTAATTTATATATTATTTTAATTGTTTTTATAATTGTTTCTATATTGTGAGCGCATTGATTAACTATTAGTTAGAGATCGCGCGGTAAAAGAACCTTTATTATTATACTTTACGTTTCTTAGTTGGAACGTTAATGAACAACATCATTCATCACACGTAGGCTGACGACACATAGGTTTACATATCACTTTCACCAACACACACCTCATTGACGTCGTATTGGGAATGGAAACAACATGGAAATGGAAACAAATGTGAGGCTAAATCCAACTTTAAAAAATGACGTAATTATTAATCACAAAAACAACAACAACGAAACAGGGTTCTGAACTACATCTCGGGTAAATTGCTTGGTATTGATTTATCACCATCATTTACCATTCATGATATGGGCGTTGTCTTTGACAGTGACTTCAGCTACCACGTGTTTGTTTGAAATTGCATTCTATCCTACACGTAGACGGTTCCTTGCTCCATTGAAGGCTCTTGTGGATCCTTGTTCACGGTTTTGCTTAATGATCCTTGTATGTTACGCGTAATACCTCAGGTCTCTGAGGTTGTAGACGCTATATATTAGGTTATAATTGCTCCGTTTTCATACGAACTATTTAGCAGATGCATAATTTGATTGAGAGGTGCAATACAAGGTTTTATGCCATAATGTGATTCGTGCCATATTGTAGATACCTGTACTTGACAGAGTTTGGTGGCGAAAGGTTGAGTATCTACGCCCGGAATTGGAACAAGTTGCAATTGCTGCAGGTAAGGTAGCGTGCTTAGTATTACAGAAACACAGGTTACGTTTTCTTAAGGTGACCAATGTTTGCTTCGGAGACAAATTTAAAAATATATATTTCAGATAATGTCTAGTGTCTAGACAGTTCTAGTGTCTTTATTCCACTATGTACGTTTGCGAATATTAGCGAATATACATCAGACGAGGAGGATTTGTAATTAAGACAATGTGTGGTTATCTCGTTTGCTCTACTGTATAGTGTGAAATATGAATACAGGCAATAAAGAGGCATTTTATCATTTCACAAAATTACAGTTACAACAAACGTCGCCAAAAGCAAACAGATAGGAAGCCACCCGTTTTATGTTGATAATCAAAATATTATTCATTTATGTGTAACCGACCTTTAATATATAATTGGTTAGGTTGTGTTTAAACATAGTACCGCTCCAAACAATTGAAGACATTATTATGTAATTAATTTATATAATCCATTATGAAAAGAAATATGTTATTATTGTTCTTTTGTCTAATGTCACATCTTCAAAAAGTGATAATGCGATACTACTGTACACATATTATGTGTGTCAATATTGATACACATCTAACGAGAATCAGTTGTTGTGTAAGTATTCATAATTCTATGTAGCGTTATATCCTTCTTACGATATGGCTTCCAAGGAAGCATACATTATAATCTAAGCCTCATCTTCACCACTGGTCGGCCAGGGCCGGAGCATAGATAAGACCTTTCACGTGGACCGAGCGTACATTAGATATGGGATGGGAGGTCGGCCACGACAACATCAGTGTTTTCGACGATCGGATTATTGTTTATTTTTTGATTTCTTCAGTTCTTTGTTTCCACAAGTGGGGTTTCACATGATGAATATTGACTTTGGTTCTTTTGTGTTATGATAACAGTGATCAATTAGTTGCTAGTTGTTGACGCCTAATGCGCACCTTTTTCGTCTGTTTCGTGAACAATCCATAACGTTCTTGTTTGTTTAGGCTATTGCTCATGTAGATATTTAAGCACTTCATTAACATTTTGCTAAACATTTCGTCGATATTTCAGTCATGTCTTTTATGAAGGTCCAGCAATCAACTACATAATTATAGCAATATACTTTCGACGGTACTATTCAAAATCGACAATTTGAGTGATCCTCATATTTTTGTCTTCCATACATGATCTAATTTGTTAAATGCTAGCCGGAATAGGGCAATGGGCTGGTGAACTCTATTGCTTTCGCTGCGTATTCAGGAAGCTAGATATCAAAATTAACAGTGCATATGTACAGACTTGATGATAACACTTATTACGTCTATATCATCTGCAAGATCGGTAATTTTTTCTTATGGAAACCGCCCACTTGTGCGTTCTCTGTTGGTAATACGAAGATAACGAACACGAAATTATTCTGTTAATTGTCTCATAACATAATAATCGAATATTATAGTACTCACACACACACCACCACCACCACCTCCACCACCACTACACACACACACACACACACACACCTCCTTCACCACTACACACACACACACACACACACACACACACACACACACACACACACACACACACAAACACAAACACACACACACACACGCACACACTAAATAAAATGAGGGGCCTGAAATTCTTTCTTTAGCTGTTGTTTCCGTCGCAGCGTCACGGGCTGACTGAAGTATCGTTGCGGTTGGTCAAGGTACTTTTCCGCCATTAAATGAACCTTCCTCTCTTAGGGTTCCGATTACATCTTTCAGGCTATGTTGAGGACACAGGTGAAAAAGAGGTTGAAGAAAAATGAGGCAATCACTCATACTTCTTGACGCCGTCGGATATTTTAAACGGCGCTGACACTGCACTATTCGAGAGAACGAAACAAGTCATGTCGTTATGGAATAGGCTGATTATTTTCACGAATTTACTAAGGCTGTCCTGGGATGGTCGAGGGGGGCTCCCGGTTGATGGTACCAAAGGCCTTTGTGGGGTCTATGAACACAGCGTACAGGTTCTTGATTTGTTCAATGTATTTATCTTGGATCCATGCTATTTTGCCGCCGCCCGGACTCAGCGTCTATGGTTTTGGTGTAAGAGTTTACCTTCTCCTAGACCATTGTTTGCCAACGATAATGAGTTGAGTCAGCACAGGTTTGGAACCAGCGTTGTTCTTATGTGGCCTAACTATTTGATAGAAAGGTGTGGTTAATTAATTTTCTTTGTGTGACATGTTGTAAGATAAGATACATTGATATTTAATTAATATAATCGAAGAATGAAATAGTAAAATAAAGTAATGGCATGGCATTGTGGGCATGGACATTTGTTGATTTTTGTTTTCAGGTGATTTCATTGTGCTCATCCGTCGACAACATCAACGTTGACGTAGCAACCGGAAATTTGTGGGTGGCATCGCATCCTGACCTTCCCATGAATCAAAATTATGTTCAACCACCTTACACTGCTAAGTCGCCATCGCAGGTAATCCAGGTCATATTTCCTGGCGCGGATGGTAGAGTAGCCATTCGTACGTTTCGTTATGAAAATGGTATGCCAAACGTGTGTTAACATCAATTTGTGCAACTTTCCGGATAGATAAATTAAAAGTGGTGTTCTGTGTCCATAGCAAACACGTAAAATGCTGTAAGTAGTCACGTAACACAATAAACGCTATATTTAATGGTGGTACAAGACCGTGCATGTTTACGACATATTTGTCAATGAACCGTCAGTAATGTATATAATTATATAGTTTTAAAAACAGATAGTTAACTATGAACGTCTATCAAGACAGTGAACATGTGGAAACGTGTGTTTGTGTTTACATGCGTGGAAGAATGTGATATGCACTTATGTTTTGTCTATGTTTGTCTGTCTGTTTTTGTCGGTATGTATGTTGTCTGTCTTTGTATGTTTGCCTGTCTAGCTGTATGTGTGTCTTTATATCGGCACGTCTGTATGAACCTATGTCTCTGTGTATGTCTGACGCACGTACGTATGTGAGGTAATGTACATAAGTATATATGTATGTCTATTATATCAATACGTCTGCAAGTCTGCATGTCAGTCAGTCAGTCAGTCAGTCAGTCAGTCAGTCAATCACCTCTCCCTCTCCCTCTCTCTCTCCCACCCACTCTCCCTCCCTCTCTCTCTCTCTCTCTCGAAATATATATATATCTCCCTGTCTCTCTCTCACCGCACTATCTGTCTTTCTGTATCCCCCATATTTCTGTAATGTACTAAAACTATTTACCATCCGATTGCAATAACATCCTGTCGTCGGTGTAGGTGTTTCGGCTGACGATGTGTGACGGTGGATCCAGGGTGTCTGACGTTGAGGAGGTGTATTACAACGATGGACAACAATTTTAGCACATGTCATCATACATACACTGGGGGTGGGGGGGTTCCGAGTGGAAGTAGCACATGTCATGATACATACACTGGGGGTGAGGGGGTACCGAATGGAAGTAGCACATGTCATTATACATACACTGAGGGTGAGGGGATAGCGAGTGGAAGTAACACATGTCATCATACATACCCTGGGGGTGAGGGGTACTGAGCGCAAGTAGCACATGTCATGATATATACACTGGAGGTGAGGGGGTACCGAGTGGAAGTAGCACATGTCATGATACATACACTGGGGGTGAGGGGGTACCGAATGGAAGTAGCACATGTCATTATACATACACTGAGGGTGTGGGGATAGCGAGTGGAAGTAACACATGTCATCATACATACCCTGGGGGTGAGGGGTACTGAGCGCAAGTAGCACATGTCATGATATATACACTGGGGGTGAGGGGGTACCGAGTGGAAGTAGCACATGTCATGATACATACACTGGGGGTGAGGGGGTACCGAATGGAAGTAGCACATGTCATCATACATACACTGAGGGTGAGGGGATAGCGAGTGGAAGTAACACAAGTCATCATACATACACTGAGGGTGAGGGGGTACCGAGTGGAAGTAACACGTCATCATACATACACTGGGGTGAGGGGGTACCGAGTGGAAGTAACACATGTCATCATACATACACTGGGGGTGAGGGGGTAGCGAGTGGAAGTAACACATGTCATCATACATACACTGAGGGTGAGGGGGTACCGAGTGGAAGTAACACGTCATCATACATACACTGGGGTGAGGGGGTACCGAGTGGAAGTAACACGTCATCATACATACACTGGGTTGAGGGGGTACCGAGTTTAAGTAACACATGTCATTATACATACACTGGGGGTGAGGGGGTACCGAGGTGAAGTAACACATGTCATCATACATACACTGGGGGTGAGAGGGTACCGAGTTGAAGTAACACATTTCATCAAACATACACTGGGGGTGAGTGGGTACCGAGTTGAAGTAACATATGTCATCATACACACACTGTGGGTGAGAGGATACCGAACGGAAGTAGCGCGTGTCATCATACATACACTGGGGGTGAGGGGGTACCGAGTTGAAGTAACACATTTCATCAAACATATACTGGGGTTGAGGGGGTAGCGAGTGAAAGTAACACATACATACACTGGGGGTGAGGGGGTACAGAGTGGAAGTAGCACATGTCATCATACATACACTGGGAGTGAGGGGGTAGCAAGTGGAAGTAGCACATGTAATCATACATACACTGGGGTGAGAAGGTACAGAGTGGAATTAACACATCACATCATACATACACTGGGAGTGAGGGGGTAGCGAGTGAAAGTAACACATGTCATCATACATACACTGAGGGTGAGTGTGTACTGAGAGGACGTAACACATGTCATCATATGTACACTGGGGGTGAGGGGGTACCGAGTGGAAGTAGCACATGTCATCATACATACACTGGGGGTGAGGGGGTAGCAAGTGGAAATAGCACATGTAATCATACATACACTGGGGTGAGGGGGTACAGAGTGGAAGTAACACATGTCATCATACATAAACTGGGGGTGAGGGGTACCGAGTGGAAGTAACACATGTCATCATACATACACTGGGAGTGAGAGGGTAGCGAGTGGAAGTAGCACATGTAATCATACATACACTGGGGTGAGAAGGTACAGAGTGGAATTAACACATCACATCATACATACACTGGGAGTGAGGAGGTAGCGAGTGAAAATAACACATGTCATCATACATACACTGAGGGTGAGGGTGTACTGAGAGGATGTAACACATGTCATCATATGTACACTGGGGGTGAGGGGGTACCGAGTGGAAGTAGCACATGTCATCATACATACACTGGGGGTGAGGGGGTAGCAAGTGGAAATAGCACATGTAATCATACATACACTGGGGTGAGGGGGTACAGAGTGAAAGTAACACATGTCATCATACATAAACTGGGGGTGAGGGGTACCGAGTGGAAGTAACACATGTCATCATACATACACTGGGAGTGAGAGGGTAGCGAGTGGAAGTAATACATGTCATCATATATATACACTGGGGTGAGGGGTACCGAGTGGAAGTAACAAATGTCATAATACATACACTGGGGGTGAGAGGGTACTGAGTGGAAGTAACACATGTCATGATACATATATTGGGGTGAGGGGGTACCGAGTGGAAGTAGCACATGTCATCATACATACACTGGGTGTGGGGGGGTACCGAGTGGAAGTAACACATGTCATCATACATACACTGGGTGTGAGAGGGTACCAAACGGAAGCAGCTCGTCATCATACATACACTGGGAGTGAGGGGGTAGCGAGTGAAAGTAACACACGTCATCATACATACACTGTGGGTGAGGGGGTACTGAATGGAAGTGACACATGTCTTCATATGTACACTGGGGGTTCGGGGGTACCGAGTGAAAATAACACATTTCATCATACATACACTGGGTTGAGGGGATAGCGAGTGAAAGTAGCACATGTCATCATACATACACTGGGGGTGAGAGGGTACTGAGTGGAATTAACACATGTCATCATACATATATTGAGGTGAGGGGGTATGGAGTGAAAGTAGCACATGTCATCATACATACAATGGGTGTGAGGGGGTACCGAGTGGAAGTAGCACATGTCATGATACATACACTGGGGGTGAGGGGGTACCGAATGGAAGTAGCACATGTCATCATACATACACTGAGGGTGAGGGGATAGCGAGTGGAAGTAACACACGTCACCATACATATACTGGGGATGAGGGGGTACCAAGTGGAAGTAACACATGTCAACATACATACACTGGGGGTGAGGGGGCAGCGAGTGGAAGTAGCACATGTCATCATACATACACTGTGTGTCGGGGGGTACCGAGTGGAAGTAACACATGTCATCATACATACACTGGGTGTGAGAGGGTATCGAACGGAAGTAGCACATCATCAAACATACACTGGGAGTGAGGGGGTAGCGAGTGAAAGTAACACACGTCATCATACATACACTGGGGGTGAGGGGGTACTGAATGGAAGTAACACATGTCATCATATGTGCACTGGGGGTGAGGGGGTACCGAGTGAAAATAACACATTTCATCATACATACACTGGGTTGAGGGGGTATCGAGTGAAAGTAGCACATGTCATCATATATACACTGGGGGTGGAGGGGTACCAAGTGGAAGTAACACATGTCATCATATGTACACTGGGGGTGAGGGGGTACCGAGTGGAAGTAGCACATGTCATCATACATACACTGGGGGTGAGGGGGTACCGAGTGGAAGTTGCACATGTCATCATACATACACTGGGGATCATGGGGTACCGAGTGGAAGTAGCACATGTCATCATACATACACTGGGAGTGGGGGGGTACCGAGAGGAAGTAACACATGTTATAATACATACACTGGGGATGAGGGGGTAGCGAATGAAAGTAACACATGTCATCATACATACACTGGGGGTGAGAGGGTACTGAGTGGAAGTAACACATGTCATCATACATACACTGGAGTGAGGGGGTACCGAGTGGAAGTAATGCATGTCATCATACATACACTGGGGGGGAGGGGGTACCGAGTGGAAGTAGCACATGTCATCATACATACACTGAGGTGAGGGGGTAGCGAGTGGAAGTAACACATGTCATCATACAAACACTGGGGGTGAGGGTTACCGAGTGGAAGTAACACATGTCATCATACATACACTGGGAGTGAGAGGGTAGCGAGTGGAAGTAATACATGTCATAATATATATACACTGGGGTGAGGGGGTACCGAGTGGAAGTAAAACATGTCATCATACATACACTGGGGGTGAGAGGGTACTGAGTGGAAGTAACACATGTCATCATACATATATTGGGGTGAGGGGGTACCGAGTGGAAGTAGCACATGTCATCATACATACACTGGGTGTGGGGGGGTACCGAGTGGAAGTAACACATGTCATCATACATACACTGGGGGTGAGAGGATACCAAACCGAAGCAGCTCGTCATCATACATACACTGGGAATGAGGGGGTAGCGAGTGAAATTAACACATGTCATCATACATACACTGAAGGTGATGGGGTACTGAGAGGATGTAACACATGTCATCATATGTACACTGGGGGTGAGGGGGTACCGAGTGGAAGTAGAACATGTCATCATACATACACTGGGGGTGAGGGGGTAGCAAGTGGAAGTAGCACATGTAATCATACATACACTGGGTGTGGGGGGGTACTGAATGGAAGTACCACATGTCTTCATATGTACACTGGGGGTGCGGGGGTACCGAGTGAAAATAACACATTTCATCATACATACACTGGGTTGAGTGGGTAGCGAGTGAAAGTTGCACATGTCATCATACATACACTGGGGGTGAGAGGGTACTGAGTGGAAGTAACACATGTCATCATACATATATTGGGGTGAGGGGGTACCGAGTGAAAGTAGCACATGTCATCATACATACACTGGGTGTGAGGGGGTACCGAGTGGAAGTAGCACATGTCATGATACATACACTGGGAGTGAGGGGGTACCGAATGGAAGTAGCACATGTCATCATACATACACTGAGGGTGAGGGGATAGCGAGTGGAAGTAACACACGTCACCATACATATACTGGGGATGAGGGGGTACCGAGTGGAAGTAACACATGTCATCATACATACACTGGGCGTGAGGGGGCAGCGAGTGGAAGTAACACATGTCATCATACATACACTGGGGGTAGGGGGTACCGAGTGGAAGTAACACATGTCATCATACATACACTGGGGGTGAGGGGTACCGAGCAGAAGTAGCACATGTCATCATATATACACTGGGGTGAGGGGGTACAGAGTGGAAGTAACACATGTCATCATACATACACCGGGGGTGAGAGGGTACTGAGTGGAAGTAACACATGTCATCATACATACACTGGAGTGAGGGGGTACCGAGTGGAAGTAATGCATGTCATCATACATACACTGGGGGTGAGGGGGTACCGAGTGGAAGTAGCACATGTCATCATACATACACTGGGAGTGAGGGGGTACCGAGTGGAAGTAACACATGTCATCATACATACACTGTACATCATACATACACATGTCATCATACATACATGTGTTACTTCCACTCGGTACCCCCTACGGGTACCGAGTGGAAGTAACACATGTCATCATACATATACTGGGGGTGAGGGGTACTGAGCAGAAGTAGCACATGTCATCATACATACACTGGGGGTGAGAGGGTAGCGAGTGGAAGTAACACATGTCATCATACGTACACCGGGGGTGAGAGGGTACTGAGTGGAAGTAACACATGTCATCATACATATATTGGGGGTGAGAGGGTAGCGAGTGGAAGTAACACATGTCATCATACATACACTGGGGGTAGGGGGTACCGAGTGGAAGTAACACATGTCATCATACATACACTGGGGGTGAGGGGTACCGAGCAGAAGTAGCATGTGCCCTTGCACTGGGGGTGAGGAGGGGTAGCGTGGGAGTAATACATGTCATCATATATACACTGGGGTGAGAGGGGGTACAGAGTGGGAAGTGGCACATATTAGCCATACACCCGAGGTGAGAGGGTACTGAAGTGGAAGTAACACATGTCATCATACATACACACTGGGTGAGGGGAATTGCCAGGTGGAAGTAATGCATCATCATACATACACTGGGGTGAGGGGTACTGGTGGAGTAACACATGTCATCATACATATATTGGGGTGAGGGGTACCAGTGAAAGTAGCACATGTCATCATACATACACTGGGTGTGAGGGGTGCACCGAGTGGAAGTAGCACATTTCATCATACATGCTACTGGGGATGAGGGGGTACCGAGTGGAAGTAACACATGTCATCATACATACACTGGGGGTGAGGGGGTAGCGAGTGGAAGTAACACATGTCATCATACATACACTGGGGTAGGGGGTACCGAGTGGAAGTAACACATGTCATCATACATACACTGGGGGTGAGGGGTACTGAGCAGAAGTAGCACATGTCATCATACATACACTGGGGGTGAGAGGGTAACGAGTGGAAGTAATACATGTCATCATATATACACTGGGGTGAGGGGGTACAGAGTGGAAGTAACACATGTCATCATACATACACCGGGGGTGAGAGGGTACTGAGTACCGAGTGGAAGTAGCACATGTCATCATACATACACTGGGGGTGAGAGGGTAGCGAGTGGAATTAACACATGTCATCATACGTACACCGGGGGTGAGAGGGTACTGAGTGGAAGTAACACATGTCATCATACATATATTGGGGGTGAGGGGGCAGCGAGTGGAAGTAACACATGTCATCATACATACACTGGGGGTAGGGGGTACCGAGTGGAAGTAACACATGTCATCATACATACACTGGGGGTGAGGGGTACCGAGCAGAAGTAGCACATGTCATCATACATACATTGGGGGTGAGAGGGTAGCGAGTGGAAGTAATACATGTCATCATATATACACTGGGGTGAGGGGGTACAGAGTGGAAGTAACACATGTCATCATACATACACCGGGGGTGAGAAGGTACTGAGTGGAAGTAACACATGTCATCATACATACACTGGAGTGAGGCGGTACCGAGTGGAAGTAATGCATGTCATCATACATACACTGGGGGTGAGGGGGTACCGAGTGGAAGTAGCACATGTCATCATACATACACTGGGAGTGAGGGGGTACCGAGTGGAAGTAACACATGTCATCATACATACACTGTACATCATACATACACATGTCATCATACATACATGTGTTACTTCCACTCGGTACCCCCTACGGGTACCGAGTGGAAGTAACACATGTCATCATACATATACTGGGGGTGAGGGGTACTGAGCAGAAGTAGCACATGTCATCATACATACACTGGGGTTGAGAGGGTAGCGAGTGGAAGTAACACATGTCATCATACGTACACCGGGGGTGAGAGGGTACTGAGTGGAAGTAACACATGTCATCATACATATATTGGGGTGAGGGGGTACCGAGTGGAAGTAGCACATGTCATCATACATACACTGGAGTGAGGGGGTACCGAGTGGAAGTAATGCATGGCATCATACATACACTGGGGGTGAGGGGGTACCGAGTGGAAGTAGCACATGTCATCATACATACACTGGGAGTGAGGGGGTACCGAGTGGAAGTAACACATGTCATGTTACAAACACTGGGGGTGAGGGGGTACCGAGTGGAAGTAACACATGTCATCATACATACACTGAGGTGAGGTGGTAGCGAGTGGAAGTAACACATGTCATCATACAAACACTGGGGGTGAGGGTTACCGAGTGGAAGTAACACATGTCATCATACATACACTGGGAGTGAGAGGGTAGCGAGTGGAAGTAATACATGTCATCATATATATACACTGGGGTGAGGTGGTACCGAGTGGAAGTAACACATGTCATCATACATACACTGGGGGTGAGAGGGTACTGAGTGGAAGTAACACATGTCATCATACATATATTGGGGTGAGGGGATAGCGAGTGGAAGTAACACACGTCACCATACATATACTGGGGATGAGGGGGTACCGAGTGGAAGTAACACATGTCATCATACATACACTGGGGGTGAGAGGTTACCAAACGGAAGCAGCTCGTCATCATACATACACTGGGAGTGAGGGGGTAGCGAGTGAAATTAACACATGTCATCATACATACACTGAGGGTGAGGGGGTACTGAGTGGACGTAACACATGTCATCATATGTACACTGGGGGTGAGGGGGTACCGAGTGGAAGTAGAACATGTCATCATACATACATTGTGGGTGAGGGGGTAGCAAGTGGAAGTAGCACATGTAATCATACATACACTGGGTGTGGGGGGGTACCGAGTGGAAGTAACACATATCATCATACATACACTGGGGGTGAGAGGTTACCAAACGGAAGCAGCTCGTCATCATACATACACTGGGAGTGAGGGGGTAGCGAGTGAAAGTAACACACGTCATCATACATACACTGTGGGTGAGGGGGTACTGAATGGAAGTGACACATGTCTTCATATGTACACTGGGGGTGCGGGTGTACCGAGTGAAAATAACACATTTCATCATACATACACTGGGGGTGAAAGGGTACTGAGTGGAAGTAACTTTGTCATCATACATATATTGGGGTGAGGGGGTACCGAGTGGAAGTAGCACATGTCATCACACATACACTGGGTGTGGGGGGGTACCGAGTGGAAGTAACACATGTCATCATACATACACTGGGGGTGAGAGGGTACCAAGCGGAAGCAGCTCGTCATCATACATACACTGAGTGTGAGGGGGTAGCGAGTGAAAGTAACACATGTCATCATACATACACTGAGGGTGAGGGGGTACTGAGAGGACGTAACACATGTCATCATATGTAAACTGGGGGTGAGGGGTACCAAGCGGAAGTAGCACATGTCAACATACATACACTGGGGGTGAGGGGTACCGAGCGGAAGTAACACATGTCATCATACATACACTGGGGGTGAGGGGGTACCGAGTGGATGTAGCACATGTCATCATACATACACTGGGGTGAGGGGGTGAGGGGGTAATGAGTGGAAGTAACACATGTCATCATACATACAGTGGGGATGAGGGGGTACCAAATGGAAGTAGCACATGTCATCATTCATACACTGGGGGTGAGGGGGTGAGGGGGTACAGAGTGGAAGAAACACATGTCATCATACATACACTGGGGTGAGGGGGTACCGAGTTGAAGTAACACATGTCATCATACATACACTGGAGGTGAGAGAATACCGAGCGGAAGTAGCACATGTCATCATACATACACAGGGGGTGGGGGGGTTCCGAGTGGAAGTAGCACATGTCATGATACATACACTGGGGGTGAGGGGGTACCGAATGGAAGTAGCACATATCATTATACATACACTGAGGGTGAGGGGATAGCGAGTGGAAGTAACACATGTCATCATACATACCCTGGGGATGAGGGGTACTGAGCGCAAGTAGCACATGTCATGATACATACACTGGGGTTGAGGGGGTACCGAGTGGAAATAGCACATGTCATGATACATACACTGGGGGTGAGGGGGTACCGAATGGAAGTAGCACATGTCATCATACATACACTGAGGGTGAGGGGATAGCGAGTGGAAGTAACACACGTCACCATACATACACTGGGGGTGAGGGGGCAGCGAGTGGAAGTAACACATGTCATCATACATACACTGGGGGTAGGGGGTACCGAGTGGAAGTAACACATGTCATCATACATACACTGGGGGTGAGGGGTACTGAGCAGAAGTAGCACTTGTCATCATACATACACTGGGGGTGAGAGGGTACGGAGCGGAAGTAGCATATGTCAACATACATACACTGGAGGTGAGGGGGTAGCGAGTGGAAGTAACACATGTCATCATACATACTCTGGGAGTGAGAAGGTAGCGAGTGGAAGTAATACATGTCATCATATATATACACTGGGGTGAGGGGGTACCGAGTGGAAGTAACACATATCATCATACATACACTGGGGGTGAAAGGGTACTGAGTGGAAGTAACAATTGTCATCATACATATATTGGGGTGAGGGGGTACCGAGTGGAAGTAGCACATATCATCATACATACACTGGGTGTGGGGGGGTACCGAGTGGAAGTAACACATGTCATCATACATACACTGGGGGTGAGAGGGTACCAAGCGGAAGCAGCTCGTCATCATACATACACTGAGTGTCAGGGTGTAGCGAGTGAAACTAACACATGTCATCATACATACACTGAGGGTGAGGGGGTACTGAGAGAACGTAACATATGTCATCATATGTACACTGGGGGTGAGGGGGTACCGAGTGGATGTAGCACATGTCATCATACATACACTGGGGGTGAGGTGGTAGCAAGTGGAAGTAGGACATGTAATCATACATACACTGGGGTGAGGGGATACCGAGTGGAATTAACACATGTCATCATACATACACTGGGGGTGAGGGGTTACCGAGTGGAAGTAACACGTCATCATACATACACTGGGGTGAGGGGGTACCGAGTTTAAGTAACACATGTCATTATACATACACTGGGGGTGAGGGGGTACCGAGGTGATGTAACACATGCCATCATACATACACTGGGGGTGAGAGGGTACCGAGTTGAAGTAACACATTTCATCAAACATACACTGGGGGTGAGTGAGTACCGAGTTGAAGTAACATATGTCATCATACATATACTGTGGGTGAGAGGATACCGAACGGAAGTAGCGCATGTCATCATACATACACTGGGGGTGAAAGGGTACCGAGTTGAAGTAACACATTTCATCAAACATATACTGGGGTTAAGGGGTTAGCGAGTGAAAGTAACACATACATACACTGGGGGTGAGGGGGTAGCAAGTGAAAATAACACATGTCATCATACATACACTGAGGGTGAGGGTGTACTGAGAGGACGTAACACTTGTCATCATATGTACACTGGGGGTGAGGGGGTACCGAGTGGAAGTAACACATGTCATCATACATACACTGGGTGTGAGGGGGTAGCAAGTGGAAGTCGCACATGTAATCATAAATACACTGGGGTGAGGGGGTACAGAGTGGAAGTAGCACATGTAATCATACATACACTGGGGTGAGGTGATACCGAGTGGAAGTAGCACATGTCATCATTCATACACTGGGTGTGGGAAGGTACTGAGTGGAAGTAACACATGTCATCATACATACACTGGGGGTGAGGGGGTACCGAACGGAAGTAGCACGTCATCATACATAC
>JAHLWY010001477.1:0-16441 GCA_020002185.1 Paraescarpia echinospica | reverse complement strand
GAATCAGAGTAAGTCATCCATGGGAGGAAGTGTACACCACCACAATAAGGAATCAGAGTAAGTCATCCACGGGAGGAAGTGCACACCACCACAATAAGGAATCAGAGTAAGTCATCCACGGGAGGAAGTGTACACCACCACAATATAGAATCAGAGTAAGTCATCCATGGGAGGAAGTGTACACCACCACAATAAGCAATCAGAGTAAGTCATCCATGGGACGAAGTGTACACCACCACAATATGGAATCAGAGTAAGTCATCCATGGGACGAAGTGTACACCACCACAATATGGAATCAGAGTAAGTCATCCACGGGAGGAAGTGTACACCACCACAATAAGGAATCAGAGTAAGTCATCCACGGGAGGAAGTGTATATCACCACAATAAGGAATCAGAGTAAGTCATCCATGGGAGGAAATGTACACCACCACAATAAGGAATCACAGTAAGTCATCCACGGGAGGAAGTGTACACCACCACAATATGGAATCAGAGTAAGTCATCCATGGGAGGAAGTGTACACCACCACAATAAGGAATCAGAGTAAGTCATCCACGGGAGGAAGTGCACACCACCACAATAAGGAATCAGAGTAAGTCATCCACGGGAGGAAGTGTACACCACCACAATATGGAATCAGAGTAAGTCATCCATGGGAGGAAGTGTGCACCACCACAATAAGGAATCAGAATAAGTCATCCACGGGAGGAAGTGTACACCACCACAATAAGGAATCAGAGCAAGTCATCCACGGGAGGAAGTGTACACCACCACAATAAGCAATCAGAGTAAGTCATCCACGGGAGGAAGTGTACACCACCACAATAAGGAATCAGAGTAAGTAATCCATGGGAGGAAGTGTACACCACCACAATAAGCAATCAGAGTAAGTCATCCATGGGAGGAAGTGTACACCACCACAATATGGAATCAGAGTAAGTCATCCACGGGATGAAGTGTACACCACCACAATATGGAATCAGAGTAAGTCATCCACGGGAGGAAGTGTACACCACCACAATAAGGAATCAGAGTAAGTCATCCACGGGATGAAGTGTACACCACCACAATATGGAATCAGAGTAAGTCATCCACGGGATGAAGTGTACACCACCACAATATGGAATCAGAGTAAGTCATCCACGGGAGGAAGTGTACACCACCACAATAAGGAATCAGAGTAAGTCATCCACGGGAGGAAGTGTACACCACCACAATAAGGAATCAGAGTAAGTCATCCATGGGAGGAAGTGTGCACCACCACAATAAGGAATCAGAATAAGTCATCCACGGGAGGAAGTGTACACCACCACAATAAGGAATCAAGAGTAAGTAATCCATGGGAGGAAGTGTACTGCACAATTAAACAATCAGAGTAAGTCATCCATAGGGAGAGGAAGTGTACACCACACAATATGGAATCAGGAAGTAAAGTCATCCACGGGAATGAAATTATTACTGCCACAATATGGAATCAAGAGTAAGTCATCACGGGAGAGGAGATGTACACCACAATAAGCTAATCAGGTAGAGTCATCCCATGGGATGGAAGTGTACACCACCACAATGGGAATCAGAGTAAGTCATCCACGGGAGGAAGTGTATATCACCACAATAAGGAATCAGAGTAAGTCATCCATGGGAGGAAATGTACACCACCACAATAAGGAATCAGAGTAAGTCATCCACGGGAGGAAGTGTACACCACCACAATATGGAATCAGAGTAAGTCATCCATGGGAGGAAGTGTACACCACCACAATATGGAATCAGAGTAAGTCATCCAAGGGAGGAAGTGTACACCACCACAATATGGAATCAGAGTAAGTCATCCACGGGAGGAAGTGTACACCACCACAATAAGCAATCAGAGTAAGTCATCCACGGGATGAAGTGTACACCACCACAATATGGAATCAGAGTAAGTCATCCACGGGATGAAGTGTACACCACCACAATATGGAATCAGAGTAAGTCATCCATGGGAGGAAGTGTACACCACCACAATAAGCAATCAGAGTAAGTCATCCATGGGAGGAAGTGTACACCACCACAATATGGAATCAGAGTAAGTCATCCACGGGACGAAGTGTACACCACCACAATATGGAATCAGAGTAAGTCATCCACGGGAGGAAGTGTACAACACCACAATATGGAATCAGAGTAAGTCATCCACGGGACAAAGTGTACACCACCACAATAAGGAATCACAGTAAGTCATCCACGGGAGGAAGTGTACACCACCACAATATGGAATCAGAGTAAGTCATCCATGGGAGGAAGTGTACACCACCACAATAAGCAATCAGAGTAAGTCATCCACGGGACGAAGTGTACGCCACCACAATATGGAATCAGAGTAAGTCATCCACGGGACGAAGTGTACAACACCACAATATGGAATCAGAGTAAGTCATCCATGGTAGGAAGTGTACACCACCACAATATGGAATCAGAGTAAGTCATCCAGGGGAGGAAGTGTACACCACCACAATAAGGAATCAGAGTAAGTCATCCATGGGAGGAAGTGTACACCACCACAATAAGCAATAACAGTAAGTATCCACGGGAGGAAGTGTACACCACCACAATATGGAATCAGAGTAAGTCATCCACGGGACGAAGTGTACACCACCACAATATGGAATCAGAGTAAGTCATCCACGGGAAGAAGTGTACACCACCACAATATTGAATCAGAGTAAGTCATCCATGGGAGGAAGTGTACACCACCACAATAAGGAATCAGAGTAAGTCATCCACGGGAGGAAGTGCACACCACCACAATAAGGAATCAGAGTAAGTCATCCACGGGAGGAAGTGTACACCACCACAATATGGAATCAGAGTAAGTCATCCATGGGAGGAAGTGTACACCACCACAATAAGCAATCAGAGTAAGTCATCCATGGGACGAAGTGTACACCACCACAATATGGAATCAGAGTAAGTCATCCATGGGACGAAGTGTACACCACCACAATATGGAATCAGAGTAAGTCATCCACGGGAGGAAGTGTACACCACCACAATAAGGAATCAGAGTAAGTCATCCACGGGAGGAAGTGTATATCACCACAATAAGGAATCAGAGTAAGTCATCCATGGGAGGAAATGTACACCACCACAATAAGGAATCAGAGTAAGTCATCCACGGGAGGAAGTGTACACCACCACAATATGGAATCAGAGTAAGTCATCCATGGGAGGAAGTGTACACCACCACAATATGGAATCAGAGTAAGTCATCCAAGGGAGGAAGTGTACACCACCACAATAAGGAATCAGAGTAAGTCATCCACGGGAGGAAGTGTACACCACCACAATAAGGAATCAGAGTAAGTCATCCACGGGAGGAAGTGTACACCACCACAATATGGAATCAGAGTAAGTCATCCACGGGATGAAGTGTACACCACCACAATATGGAATCAGAGTAAGTCATCCATGGGAGGAAGTGTACACCACCACAATAAGCAATCAGAGTAAGTCATCCATGGGAGGAAGTGTACACCACCACAATATGGAATCAGAGTAAGTCATCCACGGGACGAAGTGTACACCACCACAATATGGAATCAGAGTAAGTCATCCACGGGAGGAAGTGTACAACACCACAATATGGAATCAGAGTAAGTCATCCACGGGACAAAGTGTACACCACCACAATAAGGAATCACAGTAAGTCATCCACGGGAGGAAGTGTACACCACCACAATATGGAATCAGAGTAAGTCATCCATGGGAGGAAGTGTACACCACCACAATAAGCAATCAGAGTAAGTCATCCACGGGACGAAGTGTACGCCACCACAATATGGAATCAGAGTAAGTCATCCACGGGACGAAGTGTACAACACCACAATATGGAATCAGAGTAAGTCATCCATGGTAGGAAGTGTACACCACCACAATATGGAATCAGAGTAAGTCATCCAGGGGAGGAAGTGTACACCACCACAATAAGGAATCAGAGTAAGTCATCCATGGGAGGAAGTGTACACCACCACAATAAGCAATAACAGTAAGTATCCACGGGAGGAAGTGTACACCACCACAATATGGAATCAGAGTAAGTCATCCACGGGACGAAGTGTACACCACCACAATATGGAATCAGAGTAAGTCATCCACGGGAAGAAGTGTACACCACCACAATATTGAATCAGAGTAAGTCATCCATGGGAGGAAGTGTACACCACCACAATAAGGAATCAGAGTAAGTCATCCACGGGAGGAAGTGCACACCACCACAATAAGGAATCAGAGTAAGTCATCCACGGGAGGAAGTGTACACCACCACAATATGGAATCAGAGTAAGTCATCCATGGGAGGAAGTGTACACCACCACAATAAGCAATCAGAGTAAGTCATCCATGGGACGAAGTGTACACCACCACAATATGGAATCAGAGTAAGTCATCCATGGGACGAAGTGTACACCACCACAATATGGAATCAGAGTAAGTCATCCACGGGAGGAAGTGTACACCACCACAATAAGGAATCAGAGTAAGTCATCCACGGGAGGAAGTGTATATCACCACAATAAGGAATCAGAGTAAGTCATCCATGGGAGGAAATGTACACCACCACAATAAGGAATCACAGTAAGTCATCCACGGGAGGAAGTGTACACCACCACAATATGGAATCAGAGTAAGTCATCCATGGGAGGAAGTGTACACCACCACAATATGGAATCAGAGTAAGTCATCCAAGGGAGGAAGTGTACACCACCACAATAAGGAATCAGAGTAAGTCATCCACGGGAGGAAGTGTACACCACCACAATATGGAATCAGAGTAAGTCATCCACGGGACGAAGTGTACACCACCACAATATGGAATCAGAGTAAGTCATCCACGGGAGGAAGTGTACACCACCACAATAAGGAATCAGAGTAAGTCATCCAGGGGAGGAAGTGTACACCACCACAATAAGGAATCAGAGTAAGTCATCCACGGGATGAAGTGTACACCACCACAATATGGAATCAGAGTAAGTCATCCACGGGAGGAAGTGTACACCACCACAATAAGGAATCAGAGTAAGTCATCCACGGGATGAAGTGTACACCACCACAATATGGAATCAGAGTAAGTCATCCACGGGATGAAGTGTACACCACCACAATATGGAATCAGAGTAAGTCATCCACGGGATGAAGTGTACACCACCACAATATGGAATCAGAGTAAGTCATCCACGGAGGAAGTGTACACCACCACAATAAGGAATCAGAGTAAGTCATCCACGGGAGGAAGTGTACACCACCACAATATGGAATCAGAGTAAGTCATCCATGGGAGGAAGTGTGCACCACCACAATAAGGAATCAGAATAAGTCATCCACGGGAGGAAGTGTACACCACCACAATAAGGAATCAGAGCAAGTCATCCACGGGAGGAAGTGTACACCACCACAATAAGCAATCAGAGTAAGTCATCCACGGGAGGAAGTGTACACCACCACAATAAGGAATCAGAGTAAGTAATCCATGGGAGGAAGTGTACACCACCACAATAAGCAATCAGAGTAAGTCATCCATGGGAGGAAGTGTACACCACCACAATATGGAATCAGAGTAAGTCATCCACGGGACGAAGTGTACACCACCACAATATGGAATCAGAGTAAGTCATCCACGGGAGGAAGTGTACACCACCACAATAAGCAATCAGAGTAAGTCATCCACGGGATGAAGTGTACACCACCACAATATGGAATCAGAGTAAGTCATCCACGGGATGAAGTGTACACCACCACAATATGGAATCAGAGTAAGTCATCCACGGGAGGAAATGTACACCACCACAATAAGGAATCACAGTAAGTCATCCACGGGAGGAAGTGTACACCACCACAATATGGAATCAGAGTAAGTCATCCATGGGAGGAAGTGTACACCACCACAATATGGAATCAGAGTAAGTCATCCAAGGGAGGAAGTGTACACCACCACAATATGGAATCAGAGTAAGTCATCCATGGGAGGAAGTGTACACCACCACAATAAGGAATCAGAGTAAGTCATCCACGGGATGAAGTGTACACCACCACAATATGGAATCAGAGTAAGTCATCCACGGGATGAAATTGTACACCACCATCCATATGGAATCAGAGTAAGTCATCCATGGGAGGTATACACCACCACAATATGGAATCAGAGTAGAGTCATCCACGGGGAAAGTGTACACCGCACAATAGGATCAGAGTAAGTCATCCGGGAGGAAGTGTACACCACCCACAATACATGGAATCAGGTAAAGTCATCCCACGGGACAAAGTGTACACCACCACAATAAGGAATCACAGTAAGTCATCCCACGGGAGGAAGTGTACACCACCACAATGGAATCAGAGTAAGTCATCCATGGGAGGAAGTGTACACCACCACAATAAGCAATCAGAGTGTCATCCACGGGACGAAGTGTACACCACCACAATATGGAATCAGAGTAAGTCATCCACGGGACGAAGTGTACAACACCACAATATGGAATCAGAGTAAGTCATCCATGGTAGGAAGTGTACACCACCACAATATGGAATCAGAGTAAGTCATCCAGGGGAGGAAGTGTACACCACCACAATAAGGAATCAGAGTAAGTCATCCATGGGAGGAAGTGTACACCACCACAATAAGCAATAACAGTAAGTATCCACGGGAGGAAGTGTACACCACCACAATATGGAATCAGAGTAAGTCATCCACGGGACGAAGTGTACACCACCACAATATGGAATCAGAGTAAGTCATCCACGGGAAGAAGTGTACACCACCACAATATGGAATCAGAGTAAGTCATCCATGGGAGGAAGTGTACACCACCACAATAAGGAATCAGAGTAAGTCATCCACGGGAGGAAGTGCACACCACCACAATAAGGAATCAGAGTAAGTCATCCACGGGAGGAAGTGTACACCACCACAATATGGAATCAGAGTAAGTCATCCATGGGAGGAAGTGTACACCACCACAATAAGCAATCAGAGTAAGTCATCCATGGGACAAAGTGTACACCACCACAATATGGAATCAGAGTAAGTCATCCATGGGACGAAGTGTACACCACCACAATATGGAATCAGAGTAAGTCATCCACGGGAGGAAGTGTACACCACCACAATAAGGAATCAGAGTAAGTCATCCACGGGAGGAAGTGTATACCACCACAATAAGGAATCAGAGTAAGTCATCCATGGGAGGAAATGTACACCACCACAATAAGGAATCACAGTAAGTCATCCACGGGAGGAAGTGTACACCACCACAATATGGAATCAGAGTAAGTCATCCATGGGAGGAAGTGTACACCACCACAATATGGAATCAGAGTAAGTCATCCAAGGGAGGAAGTGTACACCACCACAATAAGGAATCAGAGTAAGTCATCCATGGGAGGAAGTGTACACCACCACAATATGGAATCAGAGTAAGTCATCCACGGGAGGAAGTGTACACCACCACAATAAGGAATCAGAGTAAGTCATCCACGGGAGGAAGTGTACACCACCACAATATGGAATCAGAGTAAGTCATCCATGGGAGGAAGTGTGCACCACCACAATAAGGAATCAGAATAAGTCATCCACGGGAGGAAGTGTACACCACCACAATAAGGAATCAGAGCAAGTCATCCACGGGAGGAAGTGTACACCACCACAATAAGCAATCAGAGTAAGTCATCCACGGGAGGAAGTGTACACCACCACAATAAGGAATCAGAGTATGTAATCCATGGGAGGAAGTGTACACCACCACAATAAGCAATCAGAGTAAGTCATCCATGGGAGGAAGTGTACACCACCACAATATGGAATCAGAGTAAGTCATCCACGGGACGAAGTGTACACCACCACAATATGGAATCAGAGTAAGTCATCCACGGGAGGAAGTGTACACCACCACAATAAGCAATCAGAGTAAGTCATCCACGGGATGAAGTGTACACCACCACAATATGGAATCAGAGTAAGTCATCCACGGGATGAAGTGTACACCACCACAATATGGAATCAGAGTAAGTCATCCATGGGAGGAAGTGTACACCACCACAATAAGCAATCAGAGTAAGTCATCCATGGGAGGAAGTGTACACCACCACAATATGGAATCAGAGTAAGTCATCCACGGGACGAAGTGTACACCACCACAATATGGAATCAGAGTAAGTCATCCACGGGAGGAAGTGTACAACACCACAATATGGAATCAGAGTAAGTCATCCACGGGACAAAGTGTACACCACCACAATAAGGAATCACAGTAAGTCATCCACGGGAGGAAGTGTACACCACCACAATATGGAATCAGAGTAAGTCATCCATGGGAGGAAGTGTACACCACCACAATAAGCAATCAGAGTAAGTCATCCACGGGACGAAGTGTACGCCACCACAATATGGAATCAGAGTAAGTCATCCACGGGACGAAGTGTACAACACCACAATATGGAATCAGAGTAAGTCATCCATGGTAGGAAGTGTACACCACCACAATATGGAATCAGAGTAAGTCATCCAGGGGAGGAAGTGTACACCACCACAATAAGGAATCAGAGTAAGTCATCCATGGGAGGAAGTGTACACCACCACAATAAGCAATAACAGTAAGTATCCACGGGAGGAAGTGTACACCACCACAATATGGAATCAGAGTAAGTCATCCACGGGACGAAGTGTACACCACCACAATATGGAATCAGAGTAAGTCATCCACGGGAAGAAGTGTACACCACCACAATATGGAATCAGAGTAAGTCATCCATGGGAGGAAGTGTACACCACCACAATAAGGAATCAGAGTAAGTCATCCACGGGAGGAAGTGCACACCACCACAATAAGGAATCAGAGTAAGTCATCCACGGGAGGAAGTGTACACCACCACAATATAGAATCAGAGTAAGTCATCCATGGGAGGAAGTGTACACCACCACAATAAGCAATCAGAGTAAGTCATCCATGGGACGAAGTGTACACCACCACAATATGGAATCAGAGTAAGTCATCCATGGGACGAAGTGTACACCACCACAATATGGAATCAGAGTAAGTCATCCACGGGAGGAAGTGTACACCACCACAATAAGGAATCAGAGTAAGTCATCCACGGGAGGAAGTGTATATCACCACAATAAGGAATCAGAGTAAGTCATCCATGGGAGGAAATGTACACCACCACAATAAGGAATCACAGTAAGTCATCCACGGGAGGAAGTGTACACCACCACAATATGGAATCAGAGTAAGTCATCCATGGGAGGAAGTGTACACCACCACAATATGGAATCAGAGTAAGTCATCCAAGGGAGGAAGTGTACACCACCACAATATGGAATCAGAGTAAGTCATCCACGGGAGGAAGTGTACACCACCACAATAAGCAATCAGAGTAAGTCATCCACGGGATGAAGTGTACACCACCACAATATGGAATCAGAGTAAGTCATCCACGGGATGAAGTGTACACCACCACAATAAGGAATCAGAGTAAGTCATCCATGGGAGGAAGTGTACACCACCACAATAAGCAATAACAGTAAGTATCCACGGGAGGAAGTGTACACCACCACAATATGGAATCAGAGTAAGTCATCCACGGGACGAAGTGTACACCACCACAATATGGAATCAGAGTAAGTCATCCACGGGAAGAAGTGTACACCACCACAATATTGAATCAGAGTAAGTCATCCATGGGAGGAAGTGTACACCACCACAATAAGGAATCAGAGTAAGTCATCCACGGGAGGAAGTGCACACCACCACAATAAGGAATCAGAGTAAGTCATCCACGGGAGGAAGTGTACACCACCACAATATGGAATCAGAGTAAGTCATCCATGGGAGGAAGTGTACACCACCACAATAAGCAATCAGAGTAAGTCATCCATGGGACGAAGTGTACACCACCACAATATGGAATCAGAGTAAGTCATCCATGGGACGAAGTGTACACCACCACAATATGGAATCAGAGTAAGTCATCCACGGGAGGAAGTGTACACCACCACAATAAGGAATCAGAGTAAGTCATCCACGGGAGGAAGTGTATATCACCACAATAAGGAATCAGAGTAAGTCATCCATGGGAGGAAATGTACACCACCACAATAAGGAATCACAGTAAGTCATCCACGGGAGGAAGTGTACACCACCACAATATGGAATCAGAGTAAGTCATCCATGGGAGGAAGTGTACACCACCACAATATGGAATCAGAGTAAGTCATCCAAGGGAGGAAGTGTACACCACCACAATATGGAATCAGAGTAAGTCATCCACGGGAGGAAGTGTACACCACCACAATAAGCAATCAGAGTAAGTCATCCACGGGATGAAGTGTACACCACCACAATATGGAATCAGAGTAAGTCATCCACGGGATGAAGTGTACACCACCACAATATGGAATCAGAGTAAGTCATCCATGGGAGGAAGTGTACACCACCACAATAAGCAATCAGAGTAAGTCATCCATGGGAGGAAGTGTACACCACCACAATATGGAATCAGAGTAAGTCATCCACGGGACGAAGTGTACACCACCACAATATGGAATCAGAGTAAGTCATCCACGGGAGGAAGTGTACAACACCACAATATGGAATCAGAGTAAGTCATCCACGGGACAAAGTGTACACCACCACAATAAGGAATCACAGTAAGTCATCCACGGGAGGAAGTGTACACCACCACAATATGGAATCAGAGTAAGTCATCCATGGGAGGAAGTGTACACCACCACAATAAGCAATCAGAGTAAGTCATCCACGGGACGAAGTGTACGCCACCACAATATGGAATCAGAGTAAGTCATCCACGGGACGAAGTGTACAACACCACAATATGGAATCAGAGTAAGTCATCCATGGTAGGAAGTGTACACCACCACAATATGGAATCAGAGTAAGTCATCCAGGGGAGGAAGTGTACACCACCACAATAAGGAATCAGAGTAAGTCATCCATGGGAGGAAGTGTACACCACCACAATAAGCAATAACAGTAAGTATCCACGGGAGGAAGTGTACACCACCACAATATGGAATCAGAGTAAGTCATCCACGGGACGAAGTGTACACCACCACAATATGGAATCAGAGTAAGTCATCCACGGGAAGAAGTGTACACCACCACAATATTGAATCAGAGTAAGTCATCCATGGGAGGAAGTGTACACCACCACAATAAGGAATCAGAGTAAGTCATCCACGGGAGGAAGTGCACACCACCACAATAAGGAATCAGAGTAAGTCATCCACGGGAGGAAGTGTACACCACCACAATATAGAATCAGAGTAAGTCATCCATGGGAGGAAGTGTACACCACCACAATAAGCAATCAGAGTAAGTCATCCATGGGACGAAGTGTACACCACCACAATATGGAATCAGAGTAAGTCATCCATGGGACGAAGTGTACACCACCACAATATGGAATCAGAGTAAGTCATCCACGGGAGGAAGTGTACACCACCACAATAAGGAATCAGAGTAAGTCATCCACGGGAGGAAGTGTATATCACCACAATAAGGAATCAGAGTAAGTCATCCATGGGAGGAAATGTACACCACCACAATAAGGAATCACAGTAAGTCATCCACGGGAGGAAGTGTACACCACCACAATATGGAATCAGAGTAAGTCATCCATGGGAGGAAGTGTACACCACCACAATATGGAATCAGAGTAAGTCATCCAAGGGAGGAAGTGTACACCACCACAATAAGGAATCAGAGTAAGTCATCCATGGGAGGAAGTGTACACCACCACAATATGGAATCAGAGTAAGTCATCCACGGGACGAAGTGTACACCACCACAATATGGAATCAGAGTAAGTCATCCACGGGAGGAAGTGTACACCACCACAATATGGAATCAGAGTAAGTCATCCAGGGGAGGAAGTGTACACCACCACAATAAGGAATCAGAGTAAGTCATCCACGGGATGAAGTGTACACCACCACAATATGGAATCAGAGTAAGTCATCCACGGGAGGAAGTGTACACCACCACAATAAGCAATCAGAGTAAGTCATCCACGGGATGAAGTGTACACCACCACAATATGGAATCAGAGTAAGTCATCCACGGGATGAAGTGTACACCACCACAATATGGAATCAGAGTAAGTCATCCACGGGATGAAGTGTACACCACCACAATATGGAATCAGAGTAAGTCATCCACGGAAGGAAGTGTACACCACCACAATAAGGAATCAGAGTAAGTCATCCACGGGAGGAAGTGTACACCACCACAATATGGAATCAGAGTAAGTCATCCATGGGAGGAAGTGTGCACCACCACAATAAGGAATCAGAATAAGTCATCCACGGGAGGAAGTGTACACCACCACAATAAGGAATCAGAGCAAGTCATCCACGGGAGGAAGTGTACACCACCACAATAAGCAATCAGAGTAAGTCATCCACGGGAGGAAGTGTACACCACCACAATAAGGAATCAGAGTAAGTAATCCATGGGAGGAAGTGTACACCACCACAATAAGCAATCAGAGTAAGTCATCCATGGGAGGAAGTGTACACCACCACTGGAATCAGAGTAAGTCATCCACGGGAGGAAGTGTACACCACCACAATATGGAATCAGAGTAAGTCATCCACGGGATGAAGTGTACACCACCACAATATGGAATCAGAGTAAGTCATCCACGGGATGAAGTGTACACCACCACAATATGGAATCAGAGTAAGTCATCCACGGGAGTGTACACCACCACAATAAGGAATCAGAGTAAGTCATCCACGGGAGGAAGTGTACACCACCACAATATGGAATCAGAGTAAGTCATCCACGGGAGGAAGTGTACACCACCACAATATGGAATCAGAGTAAGTCATCCATGGGAGGAAGTGTACACCACCACAATAAGGAATCAGAGTAAGTCATCCACGGGAGGAAGTGTACACCACCACAATAAGGAATCAGAGTAAGTCATCCACGGGAGGAAGTGTACACCACCACAATATGGAATCAGAGTAAGTCATCCATGGGAGGAAGTGTACACCACCACAATAAGCAATCAGAGTAAGTCATCCATGGGAGGAAGTGTACACCACCACAATATGGAATCAGAGTAAGTCATCCACGGGACGAAGTGTACACCACCACAATATGGAATCAGAGTAAGTCATCCACGGGAGGAAGTGTACACCACCACAATAAGGAATCAGAGTAAGTCATCCACGGAGACAAAGTGTACACCACCACAATAAGGAATCACAGTAAGTCATCCACGGGAGGAAGTGTACACCACCACAATATGGAATCAGAGTAAGTCATCCATGGGAGGAAGTGTACACCACCACAATATGGAATCAGAGTAAGTCATCCACGGGAGGAAGTGCACACCACCACAATAAGGAATCAGAGTAAGTCATCCACGGGAGGAAGTGTACACCACCACAATATGGAATCAGAGTAAGTCATCCAGGGGAGGAAGTGTACACCACCACAATAAGGAATCAGAGTAAGTCATCCACGGGAGGAAGTGTACACCACCACAATATGGAATCAGAGTAAGTCATCCAGTAAGTGTCCACGGGAGGAAGTGTACACCACCACAATATGGAATCAGAGTAAGTCATCCACGGGACGAAGTGTACACCACCACAATATGGAATCAGAGTAAGTCATCCACGGGAAGAAGTGTACACCACCACAATATTGAATCAGAGTAAGTCATCCATGGGAGGAAGTGTACACCACCACAATAAGGAATCAGAGTAAGTCATCCACGGGAGGAAGTGCACACCACCACAATAAGGAATCAGAGTAAGTCATCCACGGGAGGAAGTGTACACCACCACAATATGGAATCAGAGTAAGTCATCCATGGGAGGAAGTGTACACCACCACAATAAGCAATCAGAGTAAGTCATCCATGGGACGAAGTGTACACCACCACAATGGAATCGAAATTAGAGTCATCCATGGGATGAGTGTACACCATACAATGGAATCGAATTAGGTCATCCCGCGGAGTGTACACCACCACAATGGGAATCAGAGTAAAGTCATCCACGGGGAGGTGTATGTATCCACCACAATGAAGGAATCAGAGTAAGAGTCATCCGTAGATGTACCACCACAATGGGGAATCACAGTAAGAGTCATCCGGAGGTGTACCTGCCACAATATGGGAATCAGGTAGAAGTCATCCATGGGAAGTGTACACCACCACCACAATATGGAATCAGGTAAAAGTCATCCAAGGAGGAAGTGTACCACCACAATGGGGAATCAGAGTAAGTCGTCCGGGAGTGTGCACCTGTGTGGAATCAGAGTAAGTCATCCACGGGACGAAGTGTACACCACCACAATATGGAATCAGAGTAAGTCATCCACGGGAGGAAGTGTACACCACCACAATATGGAATCAGAGTAAGTCATCCAGGGGAGGAAGTGTACACCACCACAATAAGGAATCAGAGTAAGTCATCCACGGGATGAAGTGTACACCACCACAATATGGAATCAGAGTAAGTCATCCACGGGAGGAAGTGTACACCACCACAATAAGGAATCAGAGTAAGTCATCCACGGGATGAAGTGTACACCACCACAATATGGAATCAGAGTAAGTCATCCACGGGATGAAGTGTACACCACCACAATATGGAATCAGAGTAAGTCATCCACGGGATGAAGTGTACACCACCACAATATGGAATCAGAGTAAGTCATCCACGGAAGGAAGTGTACACCACCACAATAAGGAATCAGAGTAAGTCATCCACGGGAGGAAGTGTACACCACCACAATATGGAATCAGAGTAAGTCATCCATGGGAGGAAGTGTGCACCACCACAATAAGGAATCAGAATAAGTCATCCACGGGAGGAAGTGTACACCACCACAATAAGGAATCAGAGCAAGTCATCCACGGGAGGAAGTGTACACCACCACAATAAGCAATCAGAGTAAGTCATCCACGGGAGGAAGTGTACACCACCACAATAAGGAATCAGAGTAAGTAATCCATGGGAGGAAGTGTACACCACCACAATAAGCAATCAGAGTAAGTCATCCATGGGAGGAAGTGTACACCACCACAATATGGAATCAGAGTAAGTCATCCACGGGACGAAGTGTACACCACCACAATATGGAATCAGAGTAAGTCATCCACGGGAGGAAGTGTACACCACCACAATAAGCAATCAGAGTAAGTCATCCACGGGATGAAGTGTACACCACCACAATATGGAATCAGAGTAAGTCATCCACGGGATGAAGTGTACACCACCACAATATGGAATCAGAGTAAGTCATCCACGGGATGAAGTGTACACCACCACAATATGGAATCAGAGTAAGTCATCCACGGGAGGAAGTGTACACCACCACAATAAGGAATCAGAGTAAGTCATCCATGGGAGGAAGTGTACACCACCACAATATGGAATCAGAGTAAGTCATCCATGGGAGGAAGTGTGCACCACCACAATAAGGAATCAGAATAAGTCATCCACGGGAGGAAGTGTACACCACCACAATAAGGAATCAGAGTAAGTCATCCACGGGAGGAAGTGTACACCACCACAATAAGCAATCAGAGTAAGTCATCCACGGGAGGAAGTGTACACCACCACAATAAGGAATCAGAGTAAGTAATCCATGGGAGGAAGTGTACACCACCACAATAAGCAATCAGAGTAAGTCATCCACGGGAGGAAGTGTACACCACCACAATATGGAATCAGAGTAAGTCATCCACGGGAAGAAGTGTACACCACCACAATATTGAATCAGAGTAAGTCATCCATGGGAGGAAGTGTACACCACCACAATAAGGAATCAGAGTAAGTCATCCACGGGAGGAAGTGCACACCACCACAATAAGGAATCAGAGTAAGTCATCCACGGGAGGAAGTGTACACCACCACAATATGGAATCAGAGTAAGTCATCCATGGGAGGAAGTGTACACCACCACAATAAGCAATCAGAGTAAGTCATCCATGGGACGAAGTGTACACCACCACAATATGGAATCAGAGTAAGTCATCCATGGGACGAAGTGTACACCACCACAATATGGAATCAGAGTAAGTCATCCACGGGAGGAAGTGTACACCACCACAATAAGGAATCAGAGTAAGTCATCCACGGGAGGAAGTGTATATCACCACAATAAGGAATCAGAGTAAGTCATCCATGGGAGGAAATGTACACCACCACAATAAGGAATCACAGTAAGTCATCCACGGGAGGAAGTGTACACCACCACAATATGGAATCAGAGTAAGTCATCCATGGGAGGAAGTGTACACCACCACAATATGGAATCAGAGTAAGTCATCCAAGGGAGGAAGTGTACACCACCACAATAAGGAATCAGAATAAGTCATCCATGGGAGGAAGTGTACACCACCACAATATGGAATCAG
>JAHLWY010001476.1:0-19686 GCA_020002185.1 Paraescarpia echinospica | reverse complement strand
CATTCCCATTAGATGTTTTATCTTGTTTACTGCAGTAGTACATTCAGTATTCTCGAAACAAACGTGTCCCATGTCAAAGTGATCGAAAAAAAATTACGCATATCACACCAAAACGGTATTTTCAAGTGCACTTTTTGCGCGGACGGATCCATAATGTGGTCTTACCCCAAATTGAGGTCCTGCATGTTACAAATCTTCATAAAGGCTAGTCTGATATGAAGATCCACATATAACTAGATTAACCGCAAAGGGGAATGTATGTTACCCTTTCATCTCCGTCACGTAAGTTACAAGAAAATAGTACGTAAGTTATGGGTGTGAAAACTCATTCCCATTTGATGTTTTATCTTGTCTAATGGAGTATTACATTTAGTATTCACGAAAGAAACGTGTCCCCTGTCAAAGTGATCGAAACAAATTCACGCATATCACACCACAACGGTATTTTCAAGTGCACTCTTTCCGCGGACGGATCCGTAATGTGGTCTTACCCAAAATTGATGTGTTGCATGTTACAAATCTTCCCGAAGGCTAGACTGATATCAAGCTACACATGTAACTAGATTAACCGCAAAGGGGAATGTATGTTACCATTTCATCTCCGTCACGTAAGTTACAAGAAAATAGTACGTAAGTTATGAGTGTGAAAACTCATTTCCATTAGATGTTTTATCTTGTTTAATGCAGTAGTACATTCAGTATTCTCGAAACAAACGTGTCCCATGTCAAACTGATCGAAAAAAAATTACGCTTAAAACACCAAAACGGTATTTTCAAGTGCACTTATTGCGCGGACGGATCCGTAATGTGGTCTTACCCCCAAATTGATGTCCTGCATGTTACAAATCTTCATGAAGGCTAGACTGATATGAAGCTACACATATAACTAGATTAACCGCAAAGGGGAATGTATGTTATCCTTTCATCTCCGTCACGTAAGTTACAAGAAAATAGTACGTAAGTGATTGATATGAAAATTCATTCCCATTTGATGTTTTATCTTGTCTAATGCAGTAGTACATTTAGTATTCTCGAAACAAACGTGTCCCATGTCAAAGTTATCGAAAAAAATGTACGCATATCACACCAAAACGGTATTTTCAAGTGCATTCTTTACGCGGACGGTTCCGTAATGTGGTCTTACACCAAATTGAGATCCTGCATGTTACAAATCTTCAGTAAGGCTAGACTGATATCAAGCTACACATGGAACTAGATTAACCGCAAAAGGGAATGTATGTAATCCTTTCATCTCCGTCACGTAAGTTACAAGAAAATAGTACGTAAGTTATGAGTGTGAAAACTCATTCCCATTTGATGTTTTATCTTGTCTGATGGAGTATTACATTTAGTATTCACGAAAGAAACCTGTCCCATATCAAAGTGATCGAAAAAAAATTACGCATATTACACCAAAACGGTATTTTCAAGTTCACTCTTTGCGCGGACGGATCCGTAATGTGGTCTTACCCCAAATTGAAGTCCTGCATATTGAAAATCTTCACGAAGGCTAGCCTGATATCAAGCTACACATATAACTAGATTAACCGCAAAGGGGAATGTATGTTACCCTTTCATCTCCATCACGTAAGTTACAAGAAAATAGTACGTTAGTGATTGGTATGAAAATTCATTCCCATTTGATGTTTTGACTTGTCTAATGCAGTAGTACATTCAGTATTCTCGAAACAAACGTGTCCCATGTCAAAGTGATCGAAATAAATTCACGCATATCACACCAAAACGGTATTTTCAAGTGTACTCATTGCGCGGACGGATCCGTAGTGTTGTCTTACCCCAAATTGATGTCCTGCATGATACAAATCTTCAGGAAGGCTGGACTGATATCAAGCTACACATATAACTAGATTAACCGCAAAGGGGAATGTATGTTACCCTTTCATCTCCGTCACGTAAGTTACAAGAAAATAGTACGTAAGTGATGGGTATGAAAACTCATTCCCACTTGATGTTTTATCTCGTATAATGCAGTAGTACATTTAGTATTCTCGAAACAAACGTGTCCTTTGTCAAAGTGATCGGAGAAAATTACGCATATCACACCAAAACGGTATTTTCAAGTGCACTCTTTGCGCGGACGGATCCGTAATGTGGTCTTACCCACAATTGACGTGTTGCATGTTACAACTTTTCCCGAAGGCTAGACTGATATCAAGCTACACATGTAACTAGATTAACCGCAAAGGGGAATGTATGTAATCCTTTCATCGCCGTCACGTAAGTTACAAGAAAATAGTACATAAGTTATGAGTGTGAAAACTCATTCCCATTATATATTTTATCTTATCTAATGCAGTAGTACATTCAGTATTCTCGAAACAAACGTGTCCAATGTCAAAGTGATCGAAAAAAAATCACGCATTTCATACCAAAACGGTATTTTCAAGTGCACTCTTTGCGCGGACGCATCCGTAATGTGGTCTTACCCCAAATTGATGTCCTGCATATTACAAATCTTCAGCAAGGCTAGACTGATATCAAGCTACACATGTAACTAGATTAACCCCAAAGGGGAATGTATGTTACCCTTTCATCTCCTTCACGTAAGTTACAAGAAAATAGTACGTAAATTATGGGTGTGAAAATTCATTCCTATTTGATATTTTATGTTGTCTGATGCAGTAGTACATTCAGTATTCTCGAAACAAACATGTCCCATGTGAAAGTGATCGAAAAAAATTCACGCATATCACACCAAAACGGTATTTTCAAGTGCATTCTTTGCGCGGACGGATCCGTAATGTGGTCTTACCCCAAATTGATGTCCTGCATGTTACAAATCTTCAGGAAGGCTGGACTGATATCAAGCTACACATATAACTAGATTAACCGCAAAGGGGAATGTATGTTACCCTTTCATCTCCGTCACGTAAGTTACAAGAAAATAGTACGTAAGTTATAGATGTGAAAACTCATTCCCATTTGATGTTTTATCTTGTCTAATGCAGTAGTACATCCAGTATTCTCGAAACAAACGTGTCCCATCACAAAGTGATCGGAAAAAATTCACGCATATCACACCAAAACGGTATTTTCAAGTGCACTCTTTGCGCGGACGGATCCGTAATGTGGTCTTACCCAAAATTGATGTGTTGCATGTTACAACTTTTCCCGAAGGCTAGACTGATATCAAGCTACACATGTAACTAGATTAACCGCAAAGGGGAATGTATGTAATCCTTTCATCGCCGTCACGTAAGTTACAAGAAAATAGTACATAAGTTATGAGTGTGAAAACTCATTCCCATTATATATTTTATCTTATCTAATGCAGTAGTACATTCAGTATTCTCGAAACAAACGTGTCCATGTCAAAGTGATCGAAAAAAAATCACGCATTTCACACCAAAACGGTATTTTCAAGTGCACTCTTTGCGCGGACGGATCCGTAATGTGGTCTTACCCCAAATTGATGTCCTGCATGTTACAAATCTTCAGCAAGGCTAGACTGATATCAAGCTACACATGTAACTAGATTAACCCCAAAGGGGAATGTATGTTACCCTTTCATCTCCTTCACGTAAGTTACAAGAAAATAGTACGTAAATTATGGGTGTGAAAATTCATTCCCATTTGATATTTTATGTTGTCTGATGCAGTAGTACATTCAGTATTCTCGAAACAAACATGTCCCATGTCAAAGTGATCGACAAAAATTCACGCATATCACACCAAAACGGTATTTTCAAGTGCATTCTTTGCGCGGTCGGATCAGTAATGTGGTCTTACCCCAAATTGATGTCCTGCATGTTACAAATCTTCAGGAAGGCTAGACTGATATCAAGCTACACATATAACTAGATTAACCGCAAAGGGGAATGTATGTTACCCTTTCATCTCCGTCACGTAAGTTACAAGAAAATAGTACGTAAGTTATAGGTGTGAAAACTCATTCCCATTTGATGTTTTATCTTGTCTAATGCAGTAGTACATTCAGTATTCTCGAAACAAACGTGTCCCATCACAAAGTGATCGAAAAAAATTCACGCATATCACACCAAAACGGTATTTTCAAGTGCACTCTTTGCGCGGACGGATCAGTAATGTGGTCTTACCCCAAATTGATGTCCTGCATGTTACAAATCTTCACGAAGGCTAGACTGATATCAAGCTACACATGTAACTAGATTAACCCCAAAGGGGAATGTATGTTACCCTTTCATCTCCGTCACGTAAGTTACAAGAAAATAGTACGTAAGTTATGAGTGTGAAAACTCATTCCCATTAGATATTTTATCTTATCTAATGCAGTAGTACATTCAGTATTCTAGAAACAAACGTGTCCAATGTCAAAGTGATCGAAAAAAAATCACGCATATCACACCAAAACGGTATTTTCAAGTGCACTCTTTGCGCGGACGGATCCGTAGTGTGGTCTTACCCCAAATTGATGTCCTGCATGATACAAATCTTCATGAAGGCTAGTCTGATATGAAGATTCACATATAACTAGATTAACCGCAAAGGGGAATGTATGTAATCCTTTCAACTCCGTCACGTAAGTTACAAGAAAATAGTACGTAAGTTATGGGTGTGAAAACTCATTCCCATTTGATGTTTTTTCTTGTCTAATGCAGTAGTACATTCAGTATTCTCGAAACAAACGTGTCCCATGTCAAAATGATCGAAACAAATTTACGCATATCACACCAAAACGGTATTTTGAAGTGCACTCTTTGCGCGGACGGATCCGTAATGTGGGCTTACCCCAAATTGATGTCCTGAATGTTACAAATCTTCATGAAGGCTAGACTGATATCAAGCTACACATGTAACTAGATTAACCGCAAAGGGGAATGTATGTTACCATTTCATCTCCGTCACGTAAGTTACAAGAAAATAGTACATAAGTTATGAGTGTGAAAACTCATTCCCATTAGATGTTTTATCTTGTTTAATGCAGTAGTACATTCAGTATTCTCGAAACAAACGTGTCCCATGTCAAAGTGATCGAAAAAAATGTACGCTTATAACGCCAAAACAGTATTTTCAAGTGCTCTTTTTGCGCGGACGGATCCGTAATGTGGTCTTACACCAAATTGAGATCCTGCATGTTACAAATCTTCAGGAAGGCTAGACTGATATCAAGCTACACATGGAACTAGATTAACCGCAAAAGGGAATGTATGTTACCCTTTCATCTCCGTCACGTAAGTTACAAGAAAATAGTACGTAAGTTATGAGTGTGAAAACTCATTCCCATTTGATGTTTTATCTTGTCTGATGGAGTATTACATTTAGTATTCACGAAAGAAACCTGTCCCATGTCAAAGTAATCGAAAAAAAATTACGCATATTACACCAAAACGGTATTTTCAAGTTCACTCTTTGCGCGGACGGATCCGTAATGTGGTCTTACCCCAAATTGAAGTCCTGCATATTAAAAATCTTCACGAAGGCTAGACTGATATCAAGCTATACATATAACTAGATTAACCGCAAAGGCGAATGTATGTTACCCTTTCATCTCCGTCACGTAAGTTACAAGAAAATAGTACGTAAGTGATTGGTATGAAAATTCATTCCCATTTGATGTTTTGTCTTGTCTAATGCAGTAGTACATTCAGTATTCTCGAAACAAACGTGTCCCATGTCAAAGTGATCGAAAAAAATTCACGCATATCACACCAAAACGGTATTTTCAAGTGTACTCATTGCGCGGAAGGATCAGTAATGTGGTCTTACACAAAATTGATGTCTTGCATGTTACAAATCTTCATAAAGGCTAGACTGATATTAAGCTACACATATAACTAGATTAACCATAAAGAGGAATAAATGTTACCCTTTCATCTCCGTCACGTAAGTTACAAGAAAATAGTACGTAAATTATGGGTGTGAAAATTCATTCCCATTTGATATTTTATGTTGTCTGATGCAGTAGTACATTCAGTATTCTCGAAACAAACATGTCCCATGTCAAAGTGATCGAAAAAAATTCACGCATATCACACCAAAACGGTATTTTCAAGTGCATTTTTTGCGCGGACGGATCCATAATGTGGTCTTACCCCAAATTGATATCCTGCAAGTTACAAATCTTCATGAAGGCTAAACTGATATGAAGCTACACATATAACTAGATTAACCGCAAAGGGGAATGTATGTTATGTTTTCATCTCCTTCACGTAAGTTACAACAAAATAGTACGTAAGTGATTGGTATGAAAATTCATTCCCATTTGATGTTTTATCTTGTCTAATGCAGTAGTACATTCAGTATTCTCGAAACAAACGTGTCCCATGTCAAAATGATCGAAACATATTTACGCATATCACACCAAGACGGTATTTTCAAGTGCATATTTTTGCGCGGACGGATCCGTAATGTGATCTAACCCCAAATTGATGTCCTGCATGTTACAAATTTTCATGAAGGCTAGACTGATATGAAGCTACACATATAACTAGATTAACCGTAAAGGGGAATGTATGTTATCCTTTCATCTCCGTCACGTAAGTTACAAGAAAATAGTACGTAAGTTATGGGTGTGAAAACTCATTCCCATTTGATGTTTTATGTTGTCTAATGGAGTATTACATTCAGTATTCTCGAAACAAACATGTCCCATGTCAAAGTGATCGAAGAAAATTCACACATATCACACCAAAACGGTATTTTCAAGTGCACTCTTTGCGCGGACGGATCCGTAATGTGGGCTTACCCCAAATTGATGTCCTGAATGTTACAAATCTTCATGAAGGCTAGACTGATATCAAGCTACACATGTAACTAGATTAACCGCAAAGGGGAATGTATGTTACCCTTTCATCTCCGTCACGTAAGTTACAAGAAAATAGTACGTAAGTTATGAGTGTGAAAACTCATTCCCATTAGATGTTTTATCTTGTTTACTGCAGTAGTACATTCAGTATTCTCGAAACAAACTTGTCCCATGTCAAAGTGATCGAAAAAAAATTACGCATATCACACCAAAACGGTATTTTCAAGTGCACTTTTTGCGCGGACGGATCCATAATGTGGTCTTACCCCAAATTGAGGTCCTGCATGTTACAAATCTTCATAAAGGCTAGTCTGATATGAAGATCCACATATAACTAGATTAACCGCAAAGGGGAATGTATGTTACCCTTTCATCTCCGTCACGTAAGTTACAAGAAAATAGTACGTAAGTTATGGGTGTGAAAACTCATTCCCATTTGATATTTTATCTTGTCTAATGGAGTATTACATTTAGTATTCACGAAAGAAACGTGTCCCGTGTCAAAGTGATCGAAAAAAATTCACGCATATCACACCACAACGGTATTTTCAAGTGCATTCTTTCCGCGGACGGATCCGTAATGTGGTCTTACCCAAAATTGATGTGTTGAATGTTACAAATCTTCCCGAAGGCTAGACTGATATCAAGCTACACATGTAACTAGATTAACCGCAAAGGGGAATGTATGTTACCATTTCATCTCCGTCACGTAAGTTACAAGAAAATAGTACGTAAGTTATGAGTGTGAAAACTCATTTCCATTAGATGTTTTATCTTGTTTAATGCAGTAGTACATTCAGTATTCTCGAAACAAACGTGTCCCATGTCAAACTGATCGAAAAAAAATTACGCTTAAAACACCAAAACGGTATTTTCAAGTGCACTTATTGCGCGGACGGATCCGTAATGTGGTCTTACCCCCAAATTGATGTCCTGCATGTTACAAATCTTCATGAAGGCTAGACTGATATGAAGCTACACATATAACTAGATTAACCGCAAAGGGGAATGTATGTTATCCTTTCATCTCCGCCACGTAAGTTACAAGAAAATAGTACGTAAGTGATTGATATGAAAATTCATTCCCATTTGATGTTTTATCTTGTCTAATGCAGTAGTACATTTAGTATTCTCGAAACAAACGTGTCCCATGTCAAAGTTATCGAAAAAAATGTACGCATATCACACCAAAACGGTATTTTCAAGTGCATTCTTTGCGCGGACGGTTCCGTAATGTGGTCTTACACCAAATTGAGATCCTGCATGTTACAAATCTTCAGTAAGGCTAGACTGATATCAAGCTACACATGGAACTAGATTAACCGCAAAAGGGAATGTATGTAACCCTTTCATCTCCGTCACGTAAGTTACAAGAAAATAGTACGTAAGTGATGGGTATGAAAACTCATTCCCACTTGATGTTTTATCTCGTATAATGCAGTAGTACATTTAGTATTCTCGAAACAAACGTGTCCTTTGTCAAAGTGATCGGAAAAAATTACGCATATCACACCAAAACGGTATTTTCAAGTGCACTCTTTGCGCGGACGGATCCGTAATGTGGTCTTACCCACAATTGATGTGTTGCATGTTACAACTTTTCCCGAAGGCTAGACTGATATCAAGCTACACATGTAACTAGATTAACCGCAAAGGGGAATGTATGTAATCCTTTCATCGCCGTCACGTAAGTTACAAGAAAATAGTACATAAGTTATGAGTGTGAAAACTCATTCCCATTATATATTTTATCTTATCTAATGCAGTAGTACATTCAGTATTCTCGAAACAAACGTGTCCAATGTCAAAGTGATCGAAAAAAAATCACGCATTTCATACCAAAACGGTATTTTCAAGTGCACTCTTTGCGCGGACGCATCCGTAATGTGGTCTTACCCCAAATTGATGTCCTGCATGTTACAAATCTTCAGCAAGGCTAGACTGATATCAAGCTACACATGTAACTAGATTAACCCCAAAGGGGAATGTATGTTACCCTTTCATCTCCTTCACGTAAGTTACAAGAAAATAGTACGTAAATTATGGGTGTGAAAATTCATTCCCATTTGATATTTTATGTTGTCTGATGCAGTAGTACATTCAGTATTCTCGAAACAAACATGTCCCATGTGAAAGTGATCGAAAAAAATTCACGCATATCACACCAAAACGGTATTTTCAAGTGCATTCTTTGCGCGGACGGATCCGTAATGTGGTCTTACCCCAAATTGATGTCCTGCATGTTACAAATCTTCAGGAAGGCTGGACTGATATCAAGCTACACATATAACTAGATTAACCGCAAAGGGGAATGTATGTTACCCTATCATCTCCGTCACGTAAGTTACAAGAAAATAGTACGTAAGTTATGAGTGTGAAAACTCATTCCCATTTGATGTTTTATCTTGTCTAATGGAGAATTACATTTAGTATTCACGAAGGAAACGTGTCCCATGTCAAAGTGATCGAAAAAAAATCACGCATATCACACCAAAACGGTATTTTCAAGTGCACTCTTTGCGCGGACGGATCCGTAATGTGGTCTTACCCAAAATTGATGTGTTGCATGTTACAACTTTTCCCGAAGGCTAGACTGATATCAAGCTACACATGTAACTAGATTAACCGCAAAGGGGAATGTATGTAATCCTTTCATCGCCGTCACGTAAGTTACAAGAAAATAGTACATAAGTTATGAGTGTGAAAACTCATTCCCATTATATATTTTATCTTATCTAATGCAGTAGTACATTCAGTATTCTCGAAACAAACGTGTCCAATGTCAAAGTGATCGAAAAAAAATCACGCATTTCACACCAAAACGGTATTTTCAAGTGCACTCTTTGCGCGGACGGATCCGTAATGTGGCCTTACCCCAAATTGATGTCCTGCATGTTACAAATCTTCAGCAAGGCTAGACTGATATCAAGCTACACATGTAACTAGATTAACCCCAAAGGGGAATGTATGTTACCCTTTCATCTCCTTCACGTAAGTTACAAGAAAATAGTACGTAAATTATGGGTGTGAAAATTCATTCCCATTTGATATTTTATGTTGTCTGATGCAGTAGTACATTCAGTATTCTCGAAAAAAACATGGCCCATGTCAAAGTGATTCAAAAAAATTCACGCATATCACACCAAAACGGTATTTTCAAGTGCATTCTTTGCGCGGACGGATCCGTAATGTGGTCTTACCCCAAATTGATGTCCTGCATGTTACAAATCTTCAGGAAGGCTGGACTGATATCAAGCTACACATATAACTAGATTAACCGCAAAGGGGAATGTATGTTACCCTATCATCTCCGTCACGTAAGTTACAAGAAAATAGTACGTAAGTTATGAGTGTGAAAACTCATTCCCATTTGATGTTTTATCTTGTCTAATGGAGAATTACATTTAGTATTCACGAAAGAAAAGTGTCCCATGTCAAAGTGATAAAAAAAAAAATTACGCATATCACACCAAAACGGTATTTTCAAGTGCATTCTTTGCGCGGACGGATCCGTAATGTGGTCTTACCCCAAATTGATGTCCTGCATGTAACAAATCTTCAAGAAGGCTAGACTGATATCAAGCTACACATGTAACTAGATTAACCCCAAAGGGGAATGTATGTTACCCTTTCATCTCCGTCGCGTAAGTTACAAGAAAATAGTACGTAAGTTATGAGTGTGAAAACTCATTATCATTAGATATTTTATCTTATCTAATGCAGTAGTACATTCAGTATTCTAGAAACAAACGTGTCCAATGTCAAAGTGATCGAAAAAAAATCACGCATATCACAACAAAACGGTATTTTCAAGTACACTCTTTGCGCGGACGGATCCGTAATGTGGTCTTACCCAAAATTGATGTGTTGCATGTTACAACTTTTCCCGAAGGCTAGATTGATATCAAGCTACACATGTAACTAGATTAACCGCAAAGGGGAATGTATGTAATCCTTTCATCGCCGTCACGTAAGTTACAAGAAAATAGTACATAAGTTATGAGTGTGAAAACTCATTCCCATTATATATTTTATCTTATCTAATACAGTAGTACATTCAGTATTCTCGAAACAAACGTGTCCATTGTCAAAGTGATCGAAAAAAAATCACGCATTTCACACCAAAACGGTATTTTCAAGTGCACTCTTTGCGCGGACGGATCCGTAATGTGGTCTTACCCCAAATTGATGTCCTGCATGTTACAAATCTTCAGCAAGGCTAGACTGATATCAAGCTACACATGTAACTAGATTAACCCCAAAGGGGAATGTATGTTACCCTTTCATCTCCTTCACGTAAGTTACAAGAAAATAGTACGTAAATTATGGGTGTGAAAATTCATTCCCATTTGATATTTTATGTTGTCTGATGCAGTAGTACATTCAGTATTCTCGAAAAAACATGTCCCTTGTCAAAGTGATCGAAAAAAATTCACGCATATCACACCAAAACGGTATTTTCAAGTGCATTCTTTGCGCGGACGGATCCGTAATGTGGTCTTACCCCAAATTGATGTCCTGCATGTTACAAATCTTCAGGAAGGCTGGACTGATATCAAGCTACACATATAACTAGATTAACCGCAAAGGGGAATGTATGTTACCCTATCATCTCCGTCACGTAAGTTACAAGAAAATAGTACGTAAGTTATGAGTGTGAAAACTCATTCCCATTTGATGTTGTATCTTGTCTAATGGAGAATTACATTTAGTATTCACGAAAGAACAGTGTCCCAAGTCAAAGTGATCGAAAAAAAATTACGCATATCACACCAAAACGGTATTTTCAAGGGCATTCTTTGCGCGGACGGATCCGTAATGTGGTCTTACCCCAAATTGATGTCCTGCATGTAACAAATCTTCAGGAAGGCTGGACTGATATCAAGCTACACATATAACTAGATTAACCGCAAAGGGGAATGTATGTTACCCTTTCATCTCCGTCACGTAAGTTACAAGAAAATAGTGCGTAAGTGATGGGTATGAAAACTCATTCCCATTTGATGTTTTATCTTGTATAATGCAGTAGTACATTTAGTATTCTCGAAACAAACGTGTCCCATGTCAAAGTGATCGAAAAATAATTACGCATATCACACCAAAACGGTATTTTCAAGTGCACTCTTTGCGCGGACGGATCCGTAATGTGGTCTTACCCCAAATTGATGTCCTGCATGTTACAAATCTTCAAGAAGGCTAGACTGATATCAAGCTACACATGTAACTAGATTAACCCCAAAGGGGAATGTATGTTACCCTATCATCTCCGTCACGTAAGTTACAAGAAAATAGTACGTAAGTTATGAGTGTGAAAACTCATTCCCATTTGATGTTTTATCTTGTCTAATGGAGAATTTCATTTAGTATTCACGAAAGAAACGTGTCTTATGTCAAAGTGATCGAAAACAAATTACGCATATCACACCAAAACGGTATTTTCAAGTGCAATCTTTGCGCGGACGGATCCGTAATGTGGTCTTACCCCAAATTGATGTCCTGCATGTTAAAAATCTTCAAGAAGGCTAGACTGATATCAAGCTACACATGTAACTAGATTAACCCCAAAGGGGAATGTATGTTACCCTTTCATCTCCGTCACGTAAGTTACAAGAAAATAGTACGTAAGTTATGAGTGTGAAAACTCATTCCCATTTGATGTTTTATGTTGTCTAATGGAGTATTACATTTAGTATTCACGAAGGAAACGTGTCCCATGTCAAAGTGATCGAAAAAAAATCACGCATATCACACCAAAACGGTATTTTCAAGTGCACTCTTTGCGCGGACGGATCCGTAATGTGGTCTTACCCAAAATTGATGTATTGCATGTTACAAATTTTCCCGAAGGCTAGACTGATATCAAGCTACACATTAACTAGATTAACCGCAAAGGGGAATGTATGTTACCCTTTCATCTCCGTCACGTAAGTTACAACAAAATAGTACGTAAGTTATGAGTATGAAAACTCATTCCCATTAGATGTTTTATCTTGTTTAATGCAGTAGTACATTCAGTATTCTCGAAACAAACGTGTCCCATGTCAAAGTGATCGAAAAAAAATTAATCTTATGACACCAAAACTGTATTTTCAAGTGCACCTTTTGCACGGACGGATCCGTAATGTGGTCTAACCCCAAATTGAAGTCCTGCATGTTACAAATTTTCATGAAGGCTAGACTGATATGAAGCTACACATATAACTAGATTAACCGCAAAGGGGAATGTATGTTATCCTTTCATCTCCGTCACGTAAGTTACAAGAAAATAGTACGTAAGTTTTGGGTGTGAAAACTCATTCCCATTTAATGTTTTATCTTGTCTAATGGAGTATTACATTCAGTATTCTCGAAACAAACATGTCCCATGTCAAAGTGATCGAAAAAAATTCACACATATCTCACCAAAACGGTATTTTCAAGTGCATTCTATGCGCGGACGGATCCGTAATGTGGTCTTACCCCAAATTGATGTCCTGCATGTTACACATCTTCAGGATGGCTAGACTGATATCAAGCCACACATGTAACTAGATTAACCGCAAAGGGGAATGTATGTTACCCTTTCATCTCCGTCACGTAAGTTACAAGAAAATAGTACGTAAGTTATGAGTGTGAAAACTCATTCCCATTAGATATTTTATCTTATCTAATGCAGTTGTACATTCAGTATTCTAGAAACAAACTTGTCCAATGTCAAAGTGATCGAAAAAAAATCACGCATATCACACCAAAACGGTATTTTCAAGTGCACTCTTTGCGCGGACGGATCCGTAGTGTGGTCTTACCCCAAATTAATGTCCTGCATGATACAAATCTTCAGGAAGGCTGGACTGATATCAAGCTACACATATAACTAAATAAACCGCAAAGGGGAATGTATGTTACCCTTTCATCTCCGTCACGTAAGTTACAAGAAAATAGTACGTAAGTGATGGGTATGAAAACTCATTCCCATTTGATGTTTTATCTTGTCTAATGCAATAGTACATTTAGTATTCTCGAAAAAAACGTGTCCCATGTCAAAGTGATCGAAAAAAAATTACGCATATCACACCAAAACGGTATTTTCAAGTGCAATCTTTGCGCGGACGGATTCGTAATGTGGTCTTACCCCAAATTGATGTCCTGCATGATACAAATCTTCATGAAGGCTAGTCTGATATGAAGATTCACATATAACTAGATTAACCGCAAAGGGGAATGTATGTAATCCTTTCATCTCCGTCACGTAAGTTACAAGAAAATAGTACGTAAGTTATGGGTGTGAAAACTCATTCCCATTTGATGTTTTATCTTGTCTAATGGAGTATTACATTTAGTATTCACGGAAGACGTGTCCCATGTCCAAGAAATTGATCGAAAAAAAATACGCATATCACACCAAAACGAGGTATTTTCAAGTGCACTTCTTTGCGCGGACGGATCCGTAGTATTGACCTATACCCCAAATTGATGTCCTGCATGTTACACATCTTCAGGATGGCTAGACTGATATCAAGCCACACATGTAACTAGATTAACCGCAAAGGGGAATGTATGTTACCCTTTCATCTCCGTCACGTAAGTTACAAGAAAATAGTACGTAAGTTATGAGTGTGAAAACTCATTCCCATTAGATATTTTATCTTATCTAATGCAGTAGTACATTCAGTATTCTAGAAACAAACTTGTCCAATGTCAAAGTGATCGACAAAAAATCACGCATATCACACCAAAACGGTATTTTCAAGTGCACTCTTTGCGCGGACGGATCCGTAGTGTGGTCTTACCCCAAATTAATGTCCTGCATGATACAAATCTTCAGGAAGGCTGGACTGATATCAAGCTACACATATAACTAAATAAACCGCAAAGGGGAATGTATGTTACCCTTTCATCTCCGTCACGTAAGTTACAAGAAAATAGTACGTAATTGATGGGTATGAAAACTCATTCCCATTTGATGTTTTATCTTGTCTAATGCAATAGTACATTTAGTATTCTCGAAAAAAACGTGTCCCATGTCAAAGTGATCGAAAAAAAATTACGCATATCACACCAAAACGGTATTTTCAAGTGCAATCTTTGCGCGGACGGATTCGTAATGTGGTCTTACACCAAATTTATGTCCTGCATGTTACAAATCTTCAGGAAGGCTAGACTGATATCAAGCTACACATGGAACTAGATTAACCGCAAAGGGGAATGTATGTTACCCTATCATCTCCGTCACGTAAGTTACAAGAAAATAGTACGTAAGTTATGAGTGTGAAAACTCATTCCCATTTGATATTTTATCTTATCTAATGCAGTAGTACATTCAGTATTCTAGAAACAAACGTGTCCAATGTCAAAGTGATCGAAAACAAATCACGCATATCACACCAAAACGTTATTTTCAAGTGCACTCTTTGCGCGGACGGATCCGTAGTGTGGTCTTACCCCAAATTGATGTCCTGCATGATACAAATCTTCATGAAGGCTAGTCTGATATGAAGATTCACATATAACTAGATTAACCGCAAAGGGGAATGTATGTAATCCTTTCATCTCCGTCACGTAAGTTACAAGAAAATAGAACGTAAGTTATGGGTGTGAAAACTCATTCCCATTTGATGTTTTATCTTGTCTAATGGAGTATTACATTTAGTATTCACGAAGGAAACTTGTCCCATGTCAAAATGATCGAAAAAAAATCACGCATATCACACCAAAACGGTATTTTCAAGTGCACTCTTTGCGCGGACGGATCCGTAATGTGGTCTTACCCAAAATTGATGTATTGCATGTTACAAATTTTCCCGAAGGCTAGACTGATATCAAGCTACATATTTAACTAGATTAACCGCAAAGGGGAATGTATGTTACCCTTTCATCTCCGTCACGTAAGTTACAACAAAATAGTACGTAAGTTATGAGTATGAAAACTCATTCCCATTAGATGTTTTATCTTGTTTAATGCAGTAGTACATTCAGTATTCTCGAAACAAACGTGTCCCATGTCAAAGTGATCGAAAAAAAATTAATCTTATGACACCAAAACTGTATTTTCAAGTGCACCTTTTGCACGGACGGATCCGTAATGTGGTCTAACCCCAAATTGAAGTCCTGCATGTTACAAATTTTCATGAAGGCTAGACTGATATGGAGCTACACAAATAACTAGATTAACCGCAAAGGGGAATGAATGTTATCCTTTCTTCTCCGTCACGTAAGTTACAAGAAAATAGTACGTAAGTTTTGGGTGTGAAAACTCATTCCCATTTAATGTTTTATCTTGTCTAATGGAGAATAACATTCAGTATTCTCAAAACAAACATGTCCCATGTCAAAGTGATCGAAAAAAATTCACACATATAACACCAAAACGGTATTTTCAAGTGCATTCTTTTCGCGGACGGATCCGTAATGTGGTCTTACCCCAAATTGATGTCCTGCATGTTACACATCTTCAGGATGGCTAGACTGATATCAAGCTACACATGTAACTAGATTAACCGCAAAGGGGAATGTATGTTACCCTTTCATCTCCGTCACGTAAGTTACAAGAAAATAGTACGTAAGTTATGAGTGTGAAAACTCATTCCCATTAGATATTTTATCTTATCTAATGCAGTAGTACATTCAGTATTCTAGAAACAAACTTGTCCAATGTCAAAGTGATCGACAAAAAATCACGCATATCACACCAAAACGGTATTTTCAAGTGCACTCTTTGCGCGGACGGATCCGTAGTGTGGTCTTACCCCAAATTAATGTCCTGCATGATACAAATCTTCAGGAAGGCTGGACTGATATCAAGCTACACATATAACTAAATAAACCGCAAAGGGGAATGTATGTTACCCTTTCATCTCCGTCACGTAAGTTACAAGAAAATAGTACGTAATTGATGGGTATGAAAACTCATTCCCATTTGATGTTTTATCTTGTCTAATGCAATAGTACATTTAGTATTCTCGAAAAAAACGTGTCCCATGTCAAAGTGATCGAAAAAAAATTACGCATATCACACCAAAACGGTATTTTCAAGTGCAATCTTTGCGCGGACGGATTCGTAATGTGGTCTTACACCAAATTTATGTCCTGCATGTTACAAATCTTCAGGAAGGCTAGACTGATATCAAGCTACACATGGAACTAGATTAACCGCAAAGGGGAATGTATGTTACCCTATCATCTCCGTCACGTAAGTTACAAGAAAATAGTACGTAAGTTATGAGTGTGAAAACTCATTCCCATTTGATATTTTATCTTATCTAATGCAGTAGTACATTCAGTATTCTAGAAACAAACGTGTCCAATGTCAAAGTGATCGAAAACAAATCACGCATATCACACCAAAACGTTATTTTCAAGTGCACTCTTTGCGCGGACGGATCCGTAGTGTGGTCTTACCCCAAATTGATGTCCTGCATGATACAAATCTTCATGAAGGCTAGTCTGATATGAAGATTCACATATAACTAGATTAACCGCAAAGGGGAATGTATGTAATCCTTTCATCTCCGTCACGTAAGTTACAAGAAAATAGAACGTAAGTTATGGGTGTGAAAACTCATTCCCATTTGATGTTTTATCTTGTCTAATGGAGTATTACATTTAGTATTCACGAAGGAAACTTGTCCCATGTCAAAATGATCGAAAAAAAATCACGCATATCACACCAAAACGGTATTTTCAAGTGCAATCTTTGCGCGGACGGATCCGTAATGTGGTCTTACCCCAAATTTATGTCCTGCATATTACAAATCTTTAGGAAGGCTAGACTGATATCAAGCTACACATGGAACTAGATTAACCGCAAAGGGGAATGTATGTTACCCTATCATCTCCGTCACGTAAGTTACAATAAAATAGTACGTAAGTTATGAGTGTGAAAACTCATTCCCATTTGATGTTTTATCTTGTCTAATGGACAATTTCATTTAGTATTCACGAAAGAAACGTGTCCCATGTCAAAGTGATCGAAAAAAAATTACGCATATCACACCAAAACGGTATTTTCAAGTGCAATCTTTGCGCGGACGGATCCGTAAGGTGGTCTTACCCCAAATTGATGTCCTGCATGTTACAAATCTTCAAGAAGGCTAGACTGATATCAAGCTACACATGTAACTAGATTAACCCCAAAGGGGAATGTATGTTACCCTTTCATCTCCGTCACGTAAGTTACAAGAAAATAGTACGTAAGTTATGAGTGTGAAAACTCATTCCCATTTGATGTTTTATCTTGTCTAATGGAGAATTACATTTAGTATTCACGAAAGAAAAGTGTCCCATGTCAAAGTGATCGAAAAAAAATTACGCATATCACACCAAAACGGTATTTTCAAGTGCAATCTTTGCGCGGACGGATCCGTAATGTGGTCTTACCCCAAATTGATGTCCTGCATGTTACAAATCTTCAAGAAGGCTAGACTGATATCAAGCTACACATGTAACTAGATTAACCCCAAAGGTGAATGTATGTTACCCTTTCATCTCCGTCACGTAAGTTACAAGAAAATAGTACGTAAGTTATGAGTGTGAAAACTCATTCCCATTAGATATTTTATCTTATCTAATGCAGTAGTACATTCAGTATTCTAGAAACAAATGTGTCCAATGTCAAAGTGATCGAAAAAAAATCACGCATATCACACCAAAACGGTATTTTCAAGTGCACTCTTTGCGCGGACGGATCCGTAATGTGGTCTTACCCAAAATTGATGTGTTGCATGTTACAACTTTTCCCGAAGGCTAGACTGATATCAAGCTACACGTGTAACTAGATTAACCGCAAAGGGGAATGTATGTAATCCTTTCATCGCCGTCACGTAAGTTACAAGAAAATAGTACATAAGTTATGAGTGGGAAAACTCATTCCCATTATATATTTTATGTTATCTAATGCAGTAGTACATTCAGTATTCTCGAAACAAACGTGTCCAATGTCAAAGTGATCGAAACAAAATCACGCATTTCACACCAAAACGGTATTTTCAAGTGCACTTTTTGCGCGGACGGATCCGTAATGTGGTCTTACCCCAAATTGATGTCCTGCATGTTACAAATCTTCAGCAAGGCTAGACTGATATCAAGCTACACATGTAACTAGATTAACCCCAAAGGGGAATGTATGTTACCCTTTCATCTCCTTCACGTAAGTTACAAGAAAATAGTACGTAAATTATGGGTGTGAAAATTCATTCCCATTAGATATTTTATCTTATCTAATGCAGTAGTACATTCAGTATTCTAGAAACAAACTTGTCCAATGTCAAAGTGATCGACAAAAAATCACGCATATCACAACAAAACGGTATTTTCAAGTGCACTCTTTGCGCGGACGGATCCGTAGTGTGGTCTTACCCCAAATTAATGTCCTGCATGATACAAATATTCAGGAAGGCTGGACTGATATCAAGCTACACATATAACTAAATAAACCGCAAAGGGGAATGTATGTTACCCTTTCATCTCCGTCACGTAAGTTACAAGAAAATAGTACGTAAGTGATGGGTATGAAAACTCATTCCCATTTGATGTTTTATCTTGTCTAATGCAATAGTACATTTAGTATTCTCGAGAAAAACGTGTCCCATGTCAAAGTGATCGAAAAAAAATTACGCATATCACACCAAAACGGTATTTTCAAGTGCAATCTTTGCGCGGACGGATCCGTAATGTAGTCTTACCCCAAATTTATGTCCTGCATGTTACAAATCTTCAGGAAGGCTAGACTGATATCAAGCTACACATGGAACTAGATTAACCGCAAAGGGGAATGTATGTTACCCTATCATCTCCGTCACGTAAGTTACAAGAAAATAGTACGTAAGTTATGAGTGTGAAAACTCATTCCCATTTGATGTTTTATCTTGTCTAATGGAGAATTTCATTTAGTATTCACGAAAGAAACGTGTCCCATGTCAAAGTGATCGAAAAAAAATTACGCATATCACACCAAAACGGTATTT
>JAHLWY010001475.1:0-19693 GCA_020002185.1 Paraescarpia echinospica | reverse complement strand
AGTGTTGGTAGGTCGTATAGGCTGTAACTGCTTCCTGTGTGAGTGAGTTCCACAGTGGGATAGAGCGTACATAGAACGAGTGTTGGTAGGTCGTATAAGCTGTAACTGCTTCCTGTGTGAGTGAGTTCCACAGTGGGATAGAGCGTACATAGAACAAGTGTTGGTAGGTCGTATAGGGTGTAACTGCTTCCTGTGTGAGTGAGTTCCACAGTGGGATAGAGCGTACATAGAACGAGTGTTGGTAGGTCGTATAGGCTGTAACTGCTTCCTGTGTGAGTGAGTTCCACAGTGAGAGCGTACATAGAACGAGTGTTGGTAGGTCGTATATAGGCTGTAACTGCTTCCTGTGTGAGTGAGTTCCACAGTGGGATAGAGCGTACATAGAACGAGTGTTGGTAGGTCGTATAGGGTGTAACTGCTTCCTGTGTGAGTGAGTTCCACAGTGGGATAGAGCGTACATAGAACGAGTGTTGGTAGGTCGTATAGGGTGTAACTGCTTCCTGTGTGAGTTAGTTCCACAGTGGGATAGAGCGTACATAGAACGAGTGTTGGTAGGTCATATAGGCTGTAACTGCTTCCTGTGTGAGTTAGTTCCACAGTGGGATAGAGCGTACATAGAACGAGTGTTGGTAGGTCGTATAGGCTGTAACTGCTTCCTGTGTGAGTGAGTTCCACAGTGGGATAGAGCGTACATAGAACAAGTGTTGGTAGGTCGTATAGGCTGTAACTGCTTCCTGTGTGAGTGAGTTCCAATGTGGGATATAGCGCACATAGAACGAGTGTTGGTAGGTCGTATAGGCTGTAACTGATTCCTGTGTGGGTGAGTTCCACAGTGGGATAGAACGTACATAGAACGAGTGTTGGTAGGTCGTATAGGGTGTATCTGCTTCCTGTGTGAGTGAGTTCCACAGTGGGATAGAGCGTACATAGAACGAGTGTTGGTAGGTCGTATAGGGTGTAACTGCTTCCTGTGTGAGTGAGTTCCACAGTGGGACCAAATACATAGAGAGCAGTGTTGGTAGGTCATTATGGGGTGTAACTGCTTCCTGTGTGAGTTAGTTCCACAGTGGGATAGAATTACATAAGCAGTGTTGGTAGGTCATTATAGGGTGTAACTACTTCCTGTGTGAGTGAGTTCCACAGTGGGATAGAGCGTACATAGAACGAGTGTTGGTAGGTCGTATAGGCTGTAACTGCTTCCTGTGTGAGTTAGTTCCACAGTAAGATAGAGCGTACATAGAACGAGTGTTGGTAGGTCGTATAGGGTGTGACTGCTTCCTGTGTGAGTGAGTTCCACAGTGGGATAGAGCGTACATAGAACGAGTGTTGGTAGGTCGTATAGGGTGTGACTGCTTCCTGTGTGAGTGAGTTCCACAGTGGGATAGAGCGTACATAGATCGAGTGTTGGTAGGTCGTATAGGGTGTGACTGCTTCCTGTGTGAGTGAGTTCCACAGTGGGATAGAGCGTACATAGAACGAGTGTTGGTAGGTCGTATAGGGTGTGACTGCTTCCTGTGTGAGTGAGTTCCACAGTGGGATAGAGCGTACATAGAACGAGTGTTGGTAGGTCGTATAAGGTGTAACTGCTTCCTGTGTGAGTTAGTTCCGCAGTGGGATAGAGCGTACATAGAACAAGTGTTGGTAGGTCGTATAGGGTGTAACTGCTTCCTGTGTGAGTGAGTTCCACAGTGGGATAGAGCGTACATAGAACGAGTGTTGGTAGGTCGTATAGGGTGTAACTGCTTCCTGTGTGAGTGAGTTCCACAGTGGGATAGAGCGTACATAGAACGAGTGTTGGTAGGTCGTATAGGGTGTAACTGCTTCCTGTGTGAGTGAGTTCCACAGTGGGATAGAGCGTATATAGAACGAGTGTTGGTAGGTTGTATAGGCTGTAACTGCTTCCTGTGTGAGTGAGTTCCACAGTGGGATAGAGCATACATAGAACGAGTGTTGGTAGATCGTATAGGGTGTAACTGCTTCCTGCGTGAGTGAGTTCCACAGTGGATGGAGCGTACATAGAACGAGTGTTGGTAGGTCGTATAGGCTGTAACTGCTTCCTGTGTAAATTCCATAGTGGGATAGAGCGTACATAGAACGAGTGTTGGTAGGTCGTATAGGCTGTAACTGCTTCCTGTGTGAGTGAGTTCCACAGTGGGATAGAGCGTACATAGAACGAGTGTTGGTAGGTCGTATAGGCTGTAACTGCTTCCTGTGTGAGTGAGGTCCACAGTGAGATAGAGCGTACATAGAACGAGTGTTGGTAGGTCGTATAGGGTGTAACTGCTTCCTGTGTAAATTCCATAGTGGGATAGAGCGTACATAGAACGAGTGTTGGTAGGTCGTATAGGGTGTAACTGCTTCCTGTGTGAGTTAGTTCCACAGTGGGATAGAGCGTACATAGAACGGGTGTTGGTAGGTCGTATAGGCTGTAACTGCTTCCTGTGTGAGTGAGGTCCACAGTGAGATGGAGCGTACATAGAACGGGTGTTGGTAGGTCGTATAGGCTGTAACTGCTTCCTGTGTGAGTGAGGTCCACAGTGAGATGGAGCGTACATAGAACGGGTGTTGGTAGGTCGTATAGGCTGTAACTGCTTCCTGTGTGAGTGAGGTCCACAGTGAGATGGAGCGTACATAGAACGGGTGTTGGTAGGTCGTATAGGCTGTAACTGCTTCCTGTGTGAGTGAGGTCCACAGTGAGATGGAGCGTACATAGAACGGGTGTTGGTAGGTCGTATAGGCTGTAACTGCTTCCTGTGTGAGTGAGGTCCACAGTGAGATGGAGCGTACATAGAACGGGTGTTGGTAGGTCGTATAGGCTGTAACTGCTTCCTGTGTGAGTGAGGTCCACAGTGAGATGGAGCGTACATAGAACGGGTGTTGGTAGGTCGTATAGGCTGTAACTGCTTCCTTTGTGAGTGAGTTCCACAGTGGGATAGAGCGTACATAGAACGAGTGTTGGTAGGTCGTATAGGCTGTAACTGCTTCCTGTGTGAGTGAGGTCCACAGTGAGATGGAGCGTACATAGAACAAGTGTTGGTAGGTCGTATAGGGTGTAACTGCTTCCTGTGTGAGTGAGTTCCACAGTGGGATAGAGCGTACATAGAACGAGTGTTGGTAGGTCGTATAGGGTGTAACTGCTTCCTGTGTGAGTGAGTTCCACAGTGGGATAGAGCGTACATAGAACGAGTGTTGGTAGGTCGTATAGGGTGTAACTGCTTCCTGTGTGAGTTAGTTCCACAGTGGGATAGAGCGTACATAGAACGAGTGTTGGTAGGTCGTATAGGCTGTAACTGCTTCCTGTGTGAGTTAGTTCCACAGTGGGATAGAGCGTACATAGAACGAGTGTTGGTAGGTCGTATAAGGTGTAACTGCTTCCTGTGTGAGTTAGTTCCGCAGTGGGATAGAGCGTACATAGAACAAGTGTTGGTAGGTCGTATAGGGTGTAACTGCTTCCTGTGTGAGTGAGTTCCACAGTGGGATAGAGCGTACATAGAACGAGTGTTGGTAGGTCGTATAGGCTGTAACTGCTTCCTGTGTGAGTGAGGTCCACAGTGAGATGGATCGTACATAGAACGGGTGTTGGTAGGTCGTATAGGCTGTAACTGCTTCCTGTGTCAGTGAGGTCCACAGTGAGATGGAGCGTACATAGAACGGGTGTTGGTAGGTCGTATAGGCTGTAACTGCTTCCTGTGTGAGTGAGGTCCACAGTGGGATAGAGCGTACATAGAACGAGTGTTGGTAGGTCGTATAGGCTGTAACTGCTTCCTGTGTGAGAGAGTTCCACAGTGGGATAGAGCGTACATAGAACGAGTGTTGGTAGGTCGTATAGGCTGTAACTGCTTCCTGTGTGAGTGAGGTCCACAGTGAGATGGAGCGTACATAGAACGGGTGTTGGTAGGTCGTATAGGCTGTAACTGCTTCCTGTGTCAGTGAGGTCCACAGTGAGATGGAGCTTACATAGAACGGGTGTTGGTAGGTCGTATAGGCTGTAACTGCTTCCTGTGTGAGTGAGGTCCACAGTGAGATGGAGCGTACATAGAACGAGTGTTGGCAGGTCGTATAGGGTGTAACTGCTTCCTGTGTAAGTGAGGTCCACAGTGGGATAGAGCGTACATAGAACGAGTGTTGGCAGGTCGTATAGGGTGTAACTGCTTCCTGTGTAAGTGAGGTCCACAGTGGGATAGAGCGTACATAGAACGAGTGTTGGTAGGTCGTATAGGGTGTAACTGCTTCCTGTGTAAGTGAGGTCCACAGTGGGATAGAGCGTACATAGAACGAGTGTTGGTAGGTCGTATAGGCTGTAACTGCTTCCTGTGTGAGTGAGGTCCACAGTGAGATGGAGCGTACATAGAACGGGTGTTGGTAGGTCGTATAGGCTGTAACTGCTTCCTGTGTGAGTGAGGTCCACAGTGGGATAGAGCGTACATAGAACGGGTGTTGGTAGGTCGTATAGGCTGTAACTGCTTCCTGTGTGAGTGAGGTCCACAGTGGGATAGAGCGTACATAGAACGGGTGTTGGTAGGTCGTATAGGCTGTAACTGCTTCCTGTGTGAGTGAGGTCCACAGTGAGATAGAGCGTACATAGAACGAGTGTTGGTAGGTCGTATAGGCTGTAACTGCTTCCTGTGTGAGTGAGGTCCACAGTGAGATGGAGCGTACATAGAACGGGTGTTGGTAGGTCGTATAGGCTGTAACTGCTTCCTGTGTGAGTGAGGTCCACAGTGAGATGGAGCGTACATAGAACGGGTGTTGGTAGGTCGTGCAGGAGACTGGCAGTTTTTGTAGTTTGTGCTAGTGTTGTCGTCTGGCGCGGGCATCTGCCATGATAATGAAGGTACGGAGGCTGATGATCGCTAGTCCATTTGAAGTTTTATCCCTTGATGTGTCTGGCCTAAATTCGGCTCAACCATTCCTGCCTTTGTAGCAATTTTAATTTCCTTTACATGCAACTGACACGCGAATATTTTGTATCTGTCGATAGCTGACAGATTTTTTGAGATCGTGTGTATTTATTCATGAGCAGATTCGATGACAGCTACTCACAATCTAGGTTACAGAATATGTGACGCTGTATTTTTATATCAAATATTGGCAAAGTTATGATTTTTATAGGAACAGTGCTACAGAGGATATTCAGTGGTCACTTCTAGGGTTAAACATTAGTTTTCTTTTGTGTTGGTGTCAGCTAACAAATAAAAATAAAAATTGCCAATGGTAGATTAATGGTAGTAACTAAGGGTGTGCGCTATTGCAGACATGGGACATGGTCAACTATATTTATAGTTTATATCTGAAGTTTCTTGTATCTATGGGTAAATAGAACTGTGCAAGCCAGAATGGAGATTTCAAAGTTGGTGCTTTTAAGTGGATGTTCCTGAAATCAGAAGTTCATATAAGGGTTATTCCGTGTCAAATCACCCAAAATAAATACAAAATTTAACCCCACCACCTCAGATTTTGCTGTAACTTTGTATTTTGGGTCATTATGGGTGGAAAAACGAAATGAGGAATATTTCTTGCATTGGACCAGTAGTTTAAGATATATCGCCCCCCCAAGTTTTTTTTGGTCAAAAATGAACTTGGGGGGACGATATTTCTGAAACTACTGGTATTTCATCTTTCCCACCCATAATGACCCAAAATACAAAGTTACAAAAAAATCTGAGGTGGTAGGGTTAAACCCATTGGGTGATTTGACACGGAATGACCCATAACAGGGGTAGAACTTCAGCATTTATTTTACTAGACAGCAGGACTAGTAAAGACAAAAGTTTACTAGTCCGCCAAAAGGTTTACTAGTCCTGCAAATAAAAAACATAGCACAAATTTAGGTCACAACAATTTTATTTAAAACACAAAAAACCACAGTGTCATCCAGGCCTGGCGTTAACACTGCCTGTCAGTCAGTCAGTGTCACTCAGAGTCGGAGGCACTACTGTCATCACAGTCGGTGTCACTGCTGTCAGTGTAACTACTACAGCCGGGCCTTGGCCTAAGCGGCTGAGTGTCTGGCCTCCGGGCTCCACCAGCACTCCACAGCTCGATTGCCTCCTTCGGTTCAAATGCAGCGATGTCTGGTGAACTCAGCTGAATGGTCAACAGATCAGTCAGTCGATCTGCCTTCAGGACTGACCGGATGCTGCTCTTCGTCAGCTTCAGCTGACTGAAGCCTCTCTCCGCATCAGCCGAGCTGGCTGGCAGAGTCAGAATGGCGTCAACAAGCCCAAGTATGTTTCCATACTCTGCCTGGTGGGCTGCATTGACACTAGACCATGTCAGCTGTCGCACGTCTGGGGACTGTTCATACAGGATCATCTTCAGAAGTGTCCACTCCGTCTCCACACTGGCAGTATCGATGCCAGCGTCGCGAAGCACAGGGCCAAAATGGTTGTTGAGTGTGGCCACAGCGTCATTTCCATAATCACCTGCAGCTTCAGGCCACAGCTTGAAGCTAACGATTGATGATGCACGCACAACGTCCGAATTGCTGTCAACGAAGCGACCCTCCAGACAGCTGACCAGGTTGCCCAAGATCTGCAGTCGGGTCTGCTTGGCGAAGACAGCACCTGTGAGTGTCTCACCATGGAAGTCTTCCATGCGCGCCAGGGCACGCTCCTTGGCAGTTGTGGTCGTCTTGTACATCACAAGGGTGGCCACAACGGATGTCAGCGTGGCATGTACATCAGCAACTGTCGCAGTCACTGTCTGAGCCACCAGCGACAGCTTGCTCAGAACAAACAGCACATCGAGAAGGAAGTGTGCCATCTCGATGATGTCTCGTCGGTGCAGTGTCGCCAAGAAGCCAATGGCCTTTGCCTTGGCATCTCCGGAGCCCCCGGGCACTTGCATCTGCGTCAGATGCAGGACATATGCTGGATATCCCTTCACAAGGGCCTGCAGTGCCTTCAGCAGATGTGGCAACCAGCGAGTGCCACCGACACGTGGTGGAAGGGCACATGGCAGAGACAATGTGTCGAATGCTGCCTTCAAGTTGCTACGGTTCAGTGGCGAGTGATGGTAGAACAAGTAGAGGCTCAGGAGGAGACCGCTCAACTTTGTGTATATGGGCAACCGACACAATGCGTCCTTATATGCAAGTTCCAGGCAATGCGCATAGCAGTGGATTGCTTGCAGACACGGCTGCTCATTTCGGAAGAGCGTGGCGACACCGTTGGCTGATCCGGTCATAACAGCGGCGCCATCACTGCCGAATCCGACAAGCTTCTTCATGAGTGTCTCTTTCGGGATGTGGAGGTAGCGCTCCACGACACCGTCAATTGCCCGCTTGATTGACGGAGCATCTGCCTTGCCGACGTTCTCAATACCAGCGAAGGCAGTAGAGACGACACCATTCACTGCATACCTCACGTACACTATCTCCGCTTCCGTGATGGACGCATCTGTCGTACCGTCACTGATGAGGGCGAGAAAGTGAGCACTCTCCAGGTGCTGTGCGAGGTGACGGCGCTCAACCTCAGCGATGGCACGCACGAACTGCTTGCATGCCTTGTCATTCCGATAAGTGTTCCCCACATCAAGGCCCTTCTGTGCGTCCAGGGTACACTGCCACACATAATCTGTGAACGGACGCCGGTGCTTTGCTATCGCGTGACAAGTCCTGAAACATCCAATGCAGGAAATATTAAATATCATAATATTAAGTAAATACTGAGTATAGTCACAACATAACAACCTTCCTCAGCAAACAGTGAATACTAAAAACATCCTCGCTTTCAAAACAAAACTTGACGAAGATTTGAAGATGGGCAGGTTTAAATTTTAATAAAAGCACAAAAATCACAAGACAAGCCACGTTCTCAAAACCAAAAATATGATGCATAAAGGCGGGAAATACAACACTAAATAGTATTACTTTTGAACCCGAAGATCCAGGCAAGTTATAACACAGATCTACATCAAATGCAAATTAATAATTTCCCATGGCATTGTTTACTGCACGGCACGCTTGAAATGAGAGATAACAGAGAAATGAGGGATAATAATTTAAACCATATAGTGCTAACCCTAACAAAGTACAATCAAACACAATATTTTTTTTACATTTTATAACATTATATCACATGGGTAACATAATTACCTAAACAAATGCGTCAGACGGTCCATGGTGGCCGTGTTCACCGCTTGGATGGCTCGGTGGGCAGGTGCAGTGCCGGGACGGGCTTCGAACGCAGTTTGCCGGAAGACAGCTCGTGTGTGCGCCTCGCTAGTACTGTGTGCGCGTAGCGAGTCTGGACGAAAGTTGTCCGTGCCAGTCAAGAACGCATTCTTGCCACGGACACCAGTTACGTTGTGTGTCCTGCACACTTTGCAAAACATCAAATCATTGTCGTCATCGTAGGACAGCCAAGTGTGGTCTCGTTCCCAAACCTTCAAATAGCCACGCTGTCGTTTCTGCTGGTCGTACAGCGTGTCCCGTTCTCGCTTTTCCACCTTGCGTTTAACTTCTGGTTTTGCAACCCCAGTTAAATAACGATGCATCGTGCGTAAACGTAACAAAATAATTAGTAATGAATTAACAAAATAATTGATGTAGAACTGAAGATGTGAACCGTATTCGAAATCCGCGCATTTGAAAATAGATTAGAAAATAGACGCGAAAATGGACGCCAATTGCGCTCATTAGCCGGTACCCCTCTACATGATACGCTAAGCCAAACAAAACGGTCGTTTCAGATTTCTATGTCACACAACAACCAATCAAAAGTACCGTTTCACTGTCGATTCACATTAGGTGAAGATTTACTTTGTCAATTGTACGGTTGGTGACGCCACGCAACACGCTGATTTTTACTAGACAGCCGGACTAGTTGGTAGGCCGGGTTTACTAGTCCGCCGTAATCTTTACTAGTGTACGGACTAGCGGACTAGTGGGTAGTTCTACCCCTGCATAATGCACTTTGGCCTTTATTCTTAACATCTTTATTGCTATACTGTTGTCTAGAGCTCCCATTATCTCACAAATAGTGATGATTTTAGCAAAGATTTACATATTTATAATTTTTTTAATGTACTGTTGCAAGCTGTTGACAGCTGCTTATAATGAATTTCAGAATGTTTGTGAATAGGTGCTGTAGACGTGATGGATTGTTGTTCCTTTGAAACTTGTTTCCTTACACCTTGCTGGCTTCATTCACATTCAGTTTCAATATAGTAGACATGTGATATGAAACAGTCTCAGCTTTTCTAATGACATAGACATCATCTCATGTAAACTGATTCTCCTACGTTGTGTTTTGTTGCAGGCGAAAATCATAGAGGACGTTGTAAATGGCTATGCTGAATCACTGAAGGAATGCGAGTTATTTGATAAGAATGGTGAGTTAGCTCAGTGGTGCCTTGTTCAAATTTGTCCAGAGTTCTGGTCATACAGCTATCATATTGTGTACATCGGCTGGCTTTACGAACCATTCGTGGTCATACAGCTGTCATATTGTGTACAGCGGCTGGCTTCACGAACCATTCGTGGTCATACAGCTGTCATATAGTTTACAGCGGCTGGCTTCACGAACCATTCGTGGTCATACAGCTGTCATATTGTGTACAGCGGCTGGCTTCACGAACCATTCGTGGTCATACAGCTGTCATATAGTTTACAGCGGCTGGCTTCACGAACCACTCGTGGTCATACAGCTGTCATATAGTTTACAGCGGCTGGCTTCACGAACCATCCGTGGTCATACAGCTGTCATATTGTGTACAGCGGCTGGCTTCACGAACCATTCGTGGTCATACAGCTGTCATATAGTTTACAGCGGCTGGCTTCACGAACCATTCGTGGTCATACAGCTGTCATATTGTGTACAGCGGCTGGCTTCACGAACCATCCGTGGTCATGCAGCTGTCATATTGTGTACAGCGGCTGGCTTCTTGAACCATTCGTGGTCATACAGCTTTAATATTGTGTACAGTGGCTGGCTTCACGAAGTCATACAGCTATCATGTTGTGTACAGCGGCTGGCTTCACGAACCATCCGTGGTCATACAGACAGACAGACAGTATTTATTTTGACCATCATAAGTACATAAACTACAATATAAAATTCATTGTAAGGTCAGGGAGGCTCCCATTAAGACAATTATATGCCGCTATCATGGGAGCCACCCCACTGATGTAACATAATTATATGATTATCACGTGATCAACTATATATGCATACATATATGTGTAAACATAGTATGTTTAGTATAGTATATTATAGTATAGTGTAATACATAAATTAGTTTAAACAAATGCAAAGTCATGTCTAGTTTAAGAATGACAGATGTAACAGTTAGAACTATGACAACATGATTCATAGTTCTTGATAAAGTAATTTGTTGTGTAAGTGGAAAAACCATATAAACTATGTGTACAAATTTTATCACGGATGATGTTTGGAGTATTGTTAACAGTTTGTGTAATGTTGTGTCTGACATACAGCTGTCATATTGTGTACGGCGGCTGGCTTCATGAACCATTCGTGATCATACAGCTTTAATATTGTGTACAGTGGCTGGCTTCACGAAGTCATACAGCTATCATGTTGTGTACAGTGGCTGGCTTCACGAACCATTCGTGGTCATACTGCTATCATATAGTGTACAGTGGCTGGCTTCACGAACCATTCGTGGTCATACTGCTATCATATAGTGTACAGTGGCTGGCTTCACGAACCATTCGTGGTCATACTGCTATCATATAGTGTACAGTAGCTGGCTTCACGAACCATTCGTGGTCATACTGCTATCATATAGTGCACAGTAGCTGGCTTCACGAACCATTCGTGGTCATACTGCTATCATATAGTGGACAGTGGCTGGCTTCACGAACCATTCGTGGTCATACTGCTATCATATATTGTACAGTGGCTGGCTTCACGAACCATTCGTGGTCATACTGCTATCATATAGTGTACAGTGGCTGGCTTCACGAACCATTCGTGGTCATACTGCTATCATATAGTGTACAGTGGCTGGCTTCACCAACCATTCGTGGTCATACTGCTATCATATAGTGCACAGTAGCTGGCTTCACGAACCATTAGTGGTCATACTGCTATCATATAGTGTACAGTGGCTGGCTTCACGAACCATTCGTGGTCATACTGCTATCATATAGTGTACAGTGGCTGGCTTCACGAACCATTCGTGGTCATACTGCTATCATATAGTGTACAGTGGCTGGCTTCACGAACCATTCGTGGTCATACTGCTATCATATAGTGCACAGTGGCTGGCTTCACGAACCATTCGTGGTCATACTGCTATCATATAGTGCACAGTGGCTGGCTTCACGAACCATTCGTGGTCATACTGCTATCATATAGTGTACAGTGGCTGGCTTCACGAACCATTCGTGGTCATACTGCTATCATATAGTGTACAGTGGCTGGCTTCACGAACCATTCGTGGTCATACTGCTATCATATAGTGTACAGTGGCTGGCTTCACGAACCATTCGTGGTCATACTGCTATCATATAGTGCACAGTAGCTGGCTTCACGAACCATTCGTGGTCATACTGCTATCATATAGTGCACAGTAGCTGGCTTCACGAACCATTCGTGGTCATACTGCTATCATATAGTGTACAGTGGCTGGCTTCACGAACCATTCGTGGTCATACTGCTATCATATAGTGTACAGTGGCTGGCTTCACGAACCATTCGTGGTCATACTGCTATCATATAGTGTACAGTGGCTGGCTTCACGAACCATTCGTGGTCATACTGCTATCATATAGTGTACAGTAGCTGGCTTCACGAACCATTCGTGGTCATACTGCTATCATATAGTGCACAGTAGCTGGCTTCACGAACCATTCGTGGTCATACTGCTATCATATAGTGTACAGTGGCTGGCTTCACGAACCATTCGTGGTCATACTGCTATCATATAGTGTACAGTGGCTGGCTTCACGAACCATTCGTGGTCATACTGCTATCATATAGTGTACAGTGGCTGGCTTCACGAACCATTCGTGGTCATACTGCTATCATATAGTGTACAGCGGTTGGCTTCACGAACCATTCGTATGTTCGTATGTACGTATGTGTGTACGAAGTAACTTTATGTAGTTTGTACAATTGTTCGCAATGTTCTGTGTGTCGTTTTTGTTTCGAGTTTCATAATCTATGTCAAACGTCCATGTACTAATTTCGGCATGGTAAGAACACTGTTAAACTGGCCCCAGAAACAATTCTTGTTAGATTTTTTTGAAATTTTTTGAAAATTTGTCAATTAGAGAAATGTAGCCATACATACTGTATAAGGTAATGAATACAGTGAAAATTTATCAAATATGGTGAGAAGTTTTTGTTATGACTTTTTATGCTTAGACCCATGTGAAATGTAGACTTTTCTGTGAATGTGAGAACGAGGGTAAACGTAGCATCTAAAGCACTCTGTATTGTGTGGAATGTTTCAGATGAAGCGGAGAAGGAAAGTCCAACAACGCTACTGTGGACATATTACTTCCTGGCGCAGCACTATGACCGACTCGGACAGACAAAACAGGCACTCGAGTACATCAACGTTGCTCTCGAACACACCCTTACACTCATTGAATTATTTGTCGTCAAGGCTCGGATTTACAAGGTAAGGTCCTCTACTGGATACCTGTGAAATAAACATAAACTTTGACCACTAACTTATTGATTCATACCATTTTCGACCGCTGTTTGTAGTTATATTTAAAAAGTATTTTGCGATTGAAACTGATTCATCACCGTCATTGTTTGAGCAAGTCTTCTCTAAAGGCGTTAACCGTCAACATGTGAGTGAAATAAAAGACGATATATATTGAAATGGATCAGCTACTGCTGAGTGGTGGTAACCATGACAACAAATGCAGACAGAAATATTGTTTGACATTGTCAAATCTGTTGTTTGACATTGTCAATTAAATAGCTAGTGTCCTTGGTAAAGACCTTTACATAAACAACAAATGTACATTGCACAGAGATGTATCTTTTACCATTTTGTAAGGAATTCATTGTAGATTGAAATAAATATAACTTGCACTCATAAGTTTTTCAGTACAAAAAGACAGCTTACAAACCAGTGTGACTCATTTCATGAAGATAAACACTCCCTAGGATTTTGGTATATGTATCAGGGAAATTGCGTAGGATCGCAAATGTTAACAGAGGTGTTGTTTCCAGAAGCATGCTAGGAACTTACAGGAGGCAGTGCGTCATAACGTTTTCAGCATAAAAAATTGTAGGTTAAAATTCAACGTCTATCATATTTCGCGATGAACACCCTAGGATTTCAGCATATATGTGACCCATCTTAACGAAATGAGTCGGATGTCGGCAAATCTGATTTTCCATAAATGCCGTTTATGTGAACAAATCGCGAATCCATCGATTTTGAGATTTCCCCTGAAAATTATTCTTTGGTATTCGTTTTATCGATTGCTACTCTAGCTACCCTCTAATTAACTCTGTTTTGTGTATTTTAAAGCGATCTTTGTAGAGCTGTGCGAAGTGTTCCGCTCGATTTCCTTAAAATAACGCTGAAAATGCCAGTAATGGCGCGCATTCGCAACTGCTAATTTTGGGACGCTCCTAACATATGAGATATCACCACGAAGCTTGACGCGTCATCTTCCCATATATGGGATTAAATATGCTAATAACTACATTATGTGACCTCCAGAGAGCTTGGAAGACGCCCCCTGTTAGGCCAGCTGTGTAAACAATTCGGATCATGTGGTAGCAAACGCAACTGCGTGACCCAGGCAGCTGTTCTCATTGGTTCAGTGATGGGTCATTTACATAATCTGCAAACACATGCATGCGCACCATGTATTTCCACCGTGTCACTGCTGACCCAGATAGCGATTAAGAAGACGCGAAAAATGGTGTTTAACGTGGCGAAGCTGTTAAATTCGGATGGAAGTGATTGCGCACAGATTTACAGTTTGATCGAAGAGTATTTTTTGGAAGACTTGACAGATGGAAGCGAGGCGGACTAGGACGGAATTTTTGTAAGATCTGTCCACGTTAACTAAGGTACATTTCATGAAACATAACAAATATTTTGTATCAACTTTGATGGCCGTTTTCTGAGTTTGAAGGTTTCTACCCCACATGTGTTTGTTAAGCCATAACTTCAGTCAGAATTAAGATATCTTCTTACATGATACACCGTGTGAAAGCAGAGATTCTGCTCTTTCCAACGCTACTAATAACTCAATATTAAAAATTTCCGACATGCGACTCATTTCGTTAAGATGGGTCACATATATTGAGAAATTACGTAGGATCTAACGGCTTAACTGGGGCATTAGGTTATAAAGGGTTAATGGAAACATTGGGATCTAAAGGGTTAACAGAGGCATTTGAATCTAAATGGTTAACGGAAGCAGTATGAACTAAAGGGTTAACAGGGGGCATTGAGATTTAAAGGGTTAACTGAGACATTAGGATCTAAAGGGTTAATGAAAGCATTGTATCTAAAGGGTGAACAGTTATTGGGATCTAAAGGGTTAACAGAGACATTAGTATCTAAAGGGTTAACAGAAACATTGATTTAAAGGTTAACTGAGACATTAGGATCTAAAGGGTTAATGGAAACGAGATCTAATGGGATCTACTAATGGGTTAATGGCTGCGTTGTTTCCCACAGCATGCTGGGAACATTCACGAGGCAGTGCGGTGCCTTGACGAGGCGCAGTCTCTCGACACGGCCGACCGCTACATCAACTCCAAGTGTGCCAAGTACATGCTGCGTGCCAACATGGTGAAGGAGGCAGAGGAAATGTGTGCCAAGTTCACCAGGGTGAGCCACCAGTTCTTAATGTTTGTGATCGTTTTGTCAGTGTCGGAGGGAATTGATGGGTCTGCTACGTCGCGGTTTGCCTATGTCGCAATCAAAGTGTGTGTGACTTTGCCAACATATATATGTGAATTGCATTAATTTCTGCAGGACATCTCAAACATTTCCGCATACAATTGTCACTAAACAATTCTTAATTTTTATCATAATTTCCGTAAAATGTATGACGGAATGTTAATACTCTTGAGTGAAAGTTGTCTGTCATTTCCTGTTCGATTGTATTCTTAATGTATTTAGTATTATTTGTAATAAGCCAATTATTACACTTTGTGTCTTTTTAAATAATTTACAGTTCTGTAAGTTCAGGGTTAGAACTACCCACTAGTCCGCTAGTCCGTACACTAGTAAAGATTACGGTGGACTAGTAAATCCGCCTACCAACTAGTTCGGCTGTCTAGTAAAAATCAGCATGTTGCATGATGCCACCATCCGTACCATTGACAAACTAATTCTTTACCTAATGACGCGACAGTGGAACAGTGCTTTTGATTGGCTGTTGTGTGACATCGAATTCTGAAATGACAGTTTTGTTTGGTTTAGTGTATCTGGCCATTTTCAAATGCACGGTTTTCGAATACGGTTTACATCTACATTGCTTTATTAGTCTATGTTTATGCACGATGTATCGTTACTTGAGTGGGATTGCACCAGCAGTAAAACACAAACTGGAAAAGCGTGACTGGCCCTGCAACTGCCCACCGAGCCACTCAAGCACTCAACACGGCCACCATGGACCGTCTGATGCATTTTTTTGCGATTTAAATTTGTTATATTTTAAGGACTAATAAACTTTTGTCTTTACTAGTCCTGCTGTCCAGTAAAATAAATGCTGAAGTTCTACCCCTGAAGTTAGTAAACATTATTTCAATTTTATTTGTTTGTTATTGAAATAAGATTCATCTATGTGTTTGTGTTGCTTGCAGGAGGGTGTATCTGCCATGGAGAACCTCAACGAGATGCAGTGCATGTGGTTCCAGACAGAGTGCGCCACTGCATACCACCGCATGGCCAAATACGGGGAGGCCTTGAAGAAATGCCAGGAGATTGAGAGGGTAAGTGTGTTGACTGAACAAGTTTGAGATCCTGGCGTCCTTGTGATCCAGGGAATGCTGCTGATTATACCAGTCTCAATACCACCTGGGAGATCGCTGTGATCCAGGGAATGCTGCTGATTATACCAGTCTCAATACCACCTGGGAGATCGCTGTGTTAAAATGCTGAAGTTGAGTCGTGTTGCCATTCAAGGTTTGGTTGTTTTGGTTTTGGTCATGCAATCGTCTGACTGGCAGAGTCGGTTACTAAGTAAAAGGTAAGTTCTTATATAGCGCAGTATCCAGTCTTCAGCACTGCTCAAAGCGCTTTACACTTTACTCCCTGGCAGACCTGTTCAATCGAACACCATATCGACTTCTCTGGGAAACATTCAGTCACGCGCGAAGACTATTTGTATGCAAATATCCACCACTGTCTACAGCCAGGTACTCATTCATACACCTGAGTGAACTGGAGCAACATGCAGTGAATGAACTTACCCAAGGTTCAACACTGCCGCACAGGAATCAAACCCAGGTTCTCTCAGTCGAGTCCAAAGCTCTAGCCACTGCACCACGGCGCTACACTAAGAACAAGTACAACTGATTCAGCTAACTTCCATACAATGTGTAGGATATCTGTCAATGATAATGTATCTGAGAATCACACTACAGTTGCTCAAACTCTAGGATCCAAAGGTTGTGTGTTGATGTATATTTACACTGTGTTGATACAGATCGAGTCATCGACACAAATGTATTTGTATATATGTGTGGAAACAGCTGAAATGCCTGTCGTTTATTTCTTGCTGCTGTATAATAAATTAATTATAATTAATTATTTTGCACACATTTTATTGTGGTAATTATTTCTCATCTCTCTGTTGTGGATAGTGGTCTAGTCAGCTGCAACTTTTTAAAAATAAATTTAACATTTTCAGTGAAGATGGAGGGAAGGGGAGATGGAGGGAAGGGGCGATGGAGGCAAGGGGAGATGGAGGCATGGGGAGATGGAGACAAGGGGAGATGGAGGCAAGGGGAGATGGAGGCAAGGGGAGATGGAGGCAAGGGGAGATGGAGGCAAGGGGAGATGGAGGCAAGGGGAGATGGAGGCAAGGGGAGATGGAGGCAAGAGCCAGAGGTGGTATGATCTATAAAGGGATCTGCTGTTTATCATACAATATCAACCACTTGTTTCCAGCATTTCTCTGAGATTATAGAGGACCAGTTTGACTTCCACACGTACTGCATGCGGAAGATGACGCTGCGTGCCTACGTAAGCTTGTTGAGACTTGAGGACGTGCTGCGGCAACACCCGTTCTACTACAAGGCTGCTCGACTCGCCATAGAGGTAAGGGATCATCTCGGAACGTTGTCTGATTTCAGACACAATTACTTTTGTTTGAGGGAGGAGGGGTCAGAGGAAGTTTCCTCTGGCATCGGACATCAATATTTTGTGCTTCGGACCGATACTGTTAATATATTGGTATCATCACATCAATGTTTACACACTTTCCTTTGAGGGGAGGGGTGGGGGCTGAGGCCAGATGAAAGTAGTTTCGTCTGATGTTGGACATTAACATTGTGAGATACCTAACAGCAACGTTAACATTCACCATCTCGCCATACTCCAGTAGGGAATTCAATTTAACTAGTAAAGAGAGTGGCAAGAAATCAGCTTCCTACATTCTGAACGCTTCTTGAATTGTTATGTATTTAAAGCCACACACCTCACCTTGGAGGATTATTTTTTTAATTTGTGCAAATAGTGCAATTTTGATAAAAGTATTAATGGATCTTTCTGAATAAGAATGTATTAAATTTTCCAGCCAGACCACCTGTTTTCATGGTAATTAACAAAATGTCTATCATTTTGAGCAAATATTGGCACTTTTAGAAACACTGCCATTCATCAGACAACTACAGCTAGATGGCGACACAGTCGTTATTCTGCCATGTGCTCTCACTCTAGTGTGGACCCCCTAGCCATGGCCTGGGTAGCTCTGTGGACCCCTAACCATGGCTTGGATAGCTCTGTGGACCCCCTAGCCATGGCCTGGGTAGCTCTGTAGAACCCCTAGCCATGGCCTGGGTAGCTATGTGTGGACCCCCTAGCCATGGCCTGGGTAGCTCTGTGTGGAACCCCTAGCCATGGCCTGGGTAGCTATGTGTGGACCCCCTAGCCATGGCCTGGGTAGCTATGTGTGGACCCCCTAGCCATGGCCTGGGTAATTCTGTTGAACCCCTAGCCATGGCCTGGGTAGCTCTGTGGAACCCCTAGCCATGGCCTGGGTAGCTCTGTGGAACCCCTAGCCATGGCCTGGGTAGCTCTGTGGAACCCCTAGCCATGGCCTGGGTAGCTATGTGTGGACCCCCTAGCCATGGCCTGGGTAGCTATGTGTGGACCCCCTAGCCATGGCCTGGGTAGATCTGTGTGGAACCCCTAGCCATGGCCTGGGTAGCTATGTGTGGACCCCCTATCCATGGCCTGGGTAGCTCTGTGTGCAAGTAGGTATCGCCTGTCAGTATCTTGTGTCGCCATCTAACTGTAGTTTGATGAAGATGGCTGATAGCGATGAAAACATCACAGGAAAAATGGTAAAGTGACTGGTACAAGTAAAACAGTACCAATCTGAGCCATGTTTGTGAGTTTGGAGAGTTGTTTCTCTGCCTCAATCTTCAAGGCATAGACGTGTATGTTGTTCTTGTTGCTTTCAGATCTACACACATTTGTACGACCATCCAATCACAGACAGTGACGACACACAGCACGCTGATCAAGGTTAGTTGTTGCTTACACACATCAGCTCTGAGGCCAATGTAGCACACATAACACTGCTCTAGGAGTTTGTTACATCAGCTCTGAGGCCAATGTAGCACCCATAACGGTGCTCTAGGAGTTTGTTACATCAGCTCTGAGGCCAATGTAGCACACATAACGGTGCTCTAGGAGTGTGTTACATCAGCTCTGAGGTCAATGTAGCACACATAACACTGCTCTAGGAGTTTGTTACATCAGCTCTGAGGTCAATGTAGCACCCATAACGGTGCTCTAGGAGTGTGCTACATCAGCTCTGAGGCCAATGTAGCACACATAACAGTGCTCTAGGAGTGTGTTACATCAGCTCTGAGGTCAATGTAGCACCCATAACGGTGCTCTAGGAGTGTGCTACATCAGCTCTGAGGCCAATGTAGCACCCATAACGGTGCTCTAGGAGTGTGTTACATCAGCTCTGAGGCCAATGTAGCACCCATAACAGTGCTCTAGGAGTGTGTTACATCAGCTCTGAGGCCAATGTAGCACCCATAACCGGTGCTCTAGGAGTTTGTTACATCAGCTCTGAGGCCAATGTAGCACACATAACAGTGCTCTAGGAGTGTGTTACATCAGCTCTGAGGCCAATGTAGCACCCATAACGGTGCTCTAGGAGTGTGTTGCATCAGCTCTGAGGCCAATGTAGCACCCATAACAGTGCTCTAGGAGTGTGTTACATCAGCTCTGAGGCCAATGTAGCACACATAACAGTGCTCTAGGAGTGTGTTGCATCAGCTCTGAGGCCAATGTAGCACACATAACAGTGCTCTAGGAGTGTGTTACATCAGCTCTGAGGCCAATGTAGCACCCATAACGGTGCTCTAGGAGTGTGTTACATCAGCTCTGAGGCCAATGTAGCACCCATAACAGTGCTCTAGGAGTGTGTTACATCAGCTCTGAGGCCAATGTAGCACCCATAACGGTGCTCTAGGAGTGTGTTACATCAGCTCTGAGGCCAATGTAGCACCCATAACAGTGCTCTAGGAGTGTGTTACATCAGCTC